>CAOJBK013609457.1:0-15060 GCA_948294925.1 Codiaeum variegatum
TAATATCCATTTGAATGTTCTATAGTATTGTATTTTATTTTGGATTTTTTCATACTCGCTCTCTAAATTATGATGGTCATATTAATTTTATTATTATTATTATATATATATATATATATATATATATATTATTGTTATTATTAATGATGTTATATATTAAAAAAAATATTTTCGGCATTTGTGACGTATTTTATTTGGTCGGTAAATTACTGACGTAATATTTTGGTCAGGGAATAGTCGGTAAATTACCGACCCATATTTTGGTCAGGAATGGGTCGGTAAATTACTGACACATTTTTTGGTCGGTAATTCGTTGCTGATTATTTAAAAATATTACCAACCCAATATTTTAATTTACCAACCAAAAAATGCGTCGGTAATTACTAACCCTATAAATTTTGGTTGATAATATTTAAATTTGTGACGGAAGAAATACTGACCCAATTTTTTGATTGGTAAATGAAAAAATTGGGTCATTAATACTATTTACAGCCCCAAAATTAAATTTTTTCACCAAAAAATTGGATTCGTAAAAAATAAATTTTTTGTAGAGTATTGGGATTCTGCAACGCTTAGCTTACGGGCTACAAAAAAGACTCCAAAACTAAGAACTTTCACTCCAAAAGCCCATATTAGAAATATAATAATATTTTTTACCAATAGAATAAGAAAAGGGAAAGCAGTAGCCAAAGGTATTTTTCTACACCACAAGTCTAGCAAAAAAAAAGTACAGTTGCACCATTACCAATACAAAAGGTAGTGCTTTGCAAGATAACATAAAGGGGATCATTAGAATTGAGAATAGAATTAATACCTCTCTGAAGTGCTGAATACTTAGATTTAGGTTAATGGGGAATGAAGTCAAACTAAGAGATGCCATATTTTTAATAAATAAGGTTACTCCATAGAGGACCCTCATGACTATGCACATGCTAAATCCACTTAAACAATAGGGCTTGGTTATGGAGATCGTTGTCTAAATGCTAAGGCCTCCCAAACAGCAAGGCCAAGAAAACAAAGACTAGTTGACATGATGCATAACACTACCTTGTTCACCACCCACCCAAAGAAAGCCCTGATAACAACAAATGTCTTTGGAATACTGAAGATTGAAATAAAATAAATGGGTAAGGAAGCAATACAAGACTTAATAATGGATAACTTGTCAGCTTGAGAAAGAATTTTCCCCTTCCAAAAAGATAGCCTATTTTTTTCATTTTATCAATGATCGGATTCCAAGTTGAAACTTTGTTCAGAGATGCACCAAGAGGAAGGCCCATATAGGTAAATAGAAAGTGAAGCATCTTTGAAGAAAATACTAGCTGTAATATCCTTAATGATACAATTTCCAACCTTGATGCTAGCTAGGGAGCTCTCATGAAAGTTAATATTAAGATCAAAAGCAATAGAAAAAGCTACATAACATATCAATAAGGTTATTCCATTTAGAAGCATTAGGTTTGCCAAAAATGAGCATAACATTAGCAAATTGCATATGGAAGACTGTAGGACCAAAAGTAGAAAATTTGATACAAGAAACTTTTGATCAACAATCTTAGAAATAAGAGCTAAAAGGGCTCAACATCTATGATGAAGAGAAATGGTGAAAAGGGGCAGCCTTGTTTGACCCCGTTGAAGAATTGGAATTCATTAGTAGGCACCCCATTGACAAGTATAGAAGCCCTTGATTTACCAAGACACTCAATGATTTAGTTAGACCAGTTACTTCCAAAACCAAAAATTTGAAGAATCAAAATAAGATAGCTCCACTTGATAAAGTCAAACACCTTTTTAAAACCAACCTTGAAAAGTGCATGATTGTAGCCATTGTAATACTAGTACATTCTTATAATGACCAAAACCAATAGGTTATATGTCATGAATAGAAAGGTGACACTCATGATTATGCATACGTGAACATTAAGAAACAAAACCCTCTCAACTTCTCAATAGTCTCTGGCCTCCTTTAAACCCCTAGTTATCATCACCGGCTTCTCCTTCTCCTCTTCTTCGGTTATTCAAGACCTTCTAAGTCTAATCCTCTCTAATCTCCTTCCTTACCATCCTTCCTCCCTCATTCTCATTTTTTAGTTTTTTACTCCTAGATCTATTTTCTGAGTTACAAGTGGTTATTGTTGATGACTTTGCCCTTGATGCCAGTGGTGGAGTTTGGTGGTGGCTATGGAGCTTGTTCTGGGAATATAGGCTGATGTTTTGATTCATTATGTTCAAAGGTATACATATTCAGTCTCTTAGATTTTTCATATGTAGAGGTTATTCCGGTTCGATGGTTAGGAAAGTTTAAGGATTTTCAATTTAGGCTCGAGATAGCCTTGGATATTGAATGATTCTATCCCTCTCCTGTCATCGACATCCTCTTCTCACTCTTACGTGCTTTTCAGTTAAGGTGTTTCTATGTTTGTGGTTTGGATGGATGTGCGGTGATGTGTCAATAAAGAGTAGTTTTTTAGTCTGTACTATTCAATTTTATATACTGAATATGGTGATAATTGAGTTTTCTTGAGTTGAGAATGAATGTTTTTTTTTCCAGTTTTGATTTGGCGCTTTGTTCACAAAGTTTGAAAAGGTTTGTTAAGTATTTGACTTCTCATTCAGTTCAGGTTTCATTAGATTTAAATTTTTTTTGGTTGCTAGAAAATTTATTTAATTTTTTTTTTGGTTGCTAGAAAATTTATCTTACACATGATTGGATTTCTCTTAGTTGGTTTATTTTTCCTGATGATGGGGCCATTTGGTTATTGCTAGTTAAAATTTAGTGTTGTGACGGTTAACGAATTTGTCTTCGTCACTACTGTCAATCTTCACTCCTAGACCCAATGTTTTGTTCCTCGGTACTGCTAGGTTTGCAATTTGATTTATATCTTCTTAGTATTGATTTAGTTTATATTTTGTGCTTCTTGTTATTGTTGGACCTTAACTTTTCTATTTCCTTGTTGTACATAGATTGTATTTTCCGCCCAATGTATTTTGCCTTGTGTTTTTTACACATATGTTGTTGCTTTTTATGATCATTCAGTTGTTAATGGGTTAAGTATCATAGCTTTTGGTAGTTGGCAACACCATATATTTTCTCTCTTTTGAATAGTAATATAATTAATAATTTTCTATAAAAAAAATGGGCTGTATGTTGAAGGAAACTTATCTCTCTTAACAAAACAAGGAAACTAGGGTTCATTTGATGGCAAAATCTTAGATAATCCCTATATAATATAGTTGTATGGACTGGGTCCACAGGTTATATATGCCTTTTTACGTATATGTATCATTATTAAGCTTTGGCTTGGTTGTGCAGAAGTCTGGTTCAATTCTCGTTAAGTGCCTTTTGCAATCATTTTCTAGAATTTGTCGATTTATTTTTTTAATTTCCCTTGATATGGAAAGGGACTTTTATATTGAGGCTGGAGGCTATGCCTTTTATAAGCTTTTGTTTTATTTGTTTTTTCTTCAAACATTTTTCATTTATTTTATATTCATGTTTTAGTGTTCTTTTTTTCTTCCTTTTTTTTTTCTTTTCTTATTTATTTCAATTTTATTTTTTAAATATACTTTATTTGTAATAACATTCTTATTTATTCTTTTAATATACTTATTGTTTTTTTAAAAATTTTTAAAATTATATTTCCACTTTTTGTTTTAATTTTTTTTCTTAAAATGGCTTTATATTTTTAATTTTAACCCTCTGCCAAATGGGAAGCCCTTTGAGTATACCGGTAAACCTCAAAACATCCATTGGCTCCATAACTGTTACCTAATTCAGTTAATTCATGTTAAGCATTTGAGCATTGTTTAAAAAAAAAATATTATAAGAACGTGAAAAGATGCGAGGCAAAATAAGTTGGTGGCCTGTGATTTATCCTCTATTTGAAAACACTGAATCACTCTCTGACTTTGAAAAAATTACCGGCATTTGGTGTTGTGATTTCTTCAGCTTTCTATGAAAATGGAACTCGACTGACTTTGTGTTCAAAAGGCTGGATGAATCAAATGTGATTTCCTGCCTCCTCATTCTTGGGATGAGAGCATCTTCTCGATAATCTCCAAAAGGTGATGCGACTTGTAGTGCTTGTGTGAGAATTCGTCAAAGAAATGAGACTTAACCACAACCAAATTTCTCGTATGCAGCACCCATAAAAACAAAATCATGACCACATCCATGTGAAAATAGACAACGTTGTATTCCAAGTCAGATTTACTAAAGAAGAATCCCCCTTCGATATCCAATTAATTGAATTTCTTAACAAAACCAAAACTCTTTCTATCCTGACAATCTCTCAACTTCCATCATCCTTAACACTAACCCATCCAAACACGGCCTTCCTACAGACAATAATTACTTCTCAGCATCCCATGTTTCAACTTCCTATGTTGATGCTTTGCTTAAGATGCCATTGAATCCTGTGCAAAACCTAGTCCCCTTAAATTCCCTCTCTCCACTAAACCACGCAATTCACTCTTTATAAATCACCTTTGCAAGCAACAGTCCTACTTTTATTGGAAGGGAACCAATTCTGGGCTTCTCATATCCTTGTGACTTGGCTGGGCCCATCTTTGTGGCTAACACTTAGCCTAGCCCATTACTTCCCCCCTGATAATTCAAACCTACCCATGCTTGTTAACCTATCAACTCCTATTAGCCAACTCATAATCAATCAAGCCTGCATCAACCAAAGCTAAAATCCTCTAAGCCTATCTAAGTTTCTAACTACTAAGGAATACTTGGAATTTGAGCACCTCATTGTTCTCCCCAAAACCCTATCCAAAGACAAACATACTAAACGAAAAAAAAGGAAAAAAAAACCTATTCACTAAACGCAAAACAATATGTCAAACCAAAATAACCCTTCTTGCTCCTCCATCCTCACCTCTCGATAATTCTCTCTCAGATAATGAAATCTGCCACCATAACTATTTTCTAACCCATTCACCAACTCCTTCTCAAGCACTATCCTTTGAAGCTGGTCTCCTTTTACCCCTTGAAAAAAGCCTGTTATACCTTTGATATAGGAGAGCATCTTGGTCTCTTCGAAAGTTCAGACAAGGAAGTATTGTGTCAAAAATTAACCAAATTAATTGAACAAAAGAAGTTGTAATGAAGCTTGTGGCATGGAATGTACATGGTTTGGGGTCCAAGGCTAAAAGATCAGTAATTAGAAGAATGACTAGTAAGCTAAAAAAAATGATTTTTTAGCATTATTTGAAACAAACATAGGATAATGGGGCTCGATTGATGTGGATAGGCTAATGGTTGAATCAAATAACTTGTCAGGGGGAATTCTTGTATCTTGGACCAAATCTGCTTTCTAGTTTTCTATCTCTAGATGTAATACAAAGTGGATAGTTGTGGAAGGTACTTGGTACAACCTCTTGTTTTTCTCTCTATTATCTTTATGTAAGGCCCCTCTCTAGAACAGGAAAGAAAAAAAAATGTGAAGAGCGATATTGTGAACCATAAAAATTATTTTAGCTCACCATGGCTTTTGTTTGGGGATTTTAACAGGGTGTTGTGCAGTGATAACAGGTCCTCAGGCTCATTCTCAATCCTAGACTTAGAAACATTTTCTGATTTTATTTCAACATGTGAAGTAATAGTATACCTGACATAATTCACGTAATGCAAGCAGAATCAATAGAGCATTCCTTGATCATGAATGGTTGTTAACCTTTCCTTCGTTCTCTTTAAACGGTCTCCCACGAGGCCTCTCATATCACAATCCACTCTTACTAGAGGAAATTTCAATCGATTAGACCTTCAAATATTTGAAATTTTGGATCACTCACCTTGGTTTCAAAGGGCAAATCAAAACATGGTGGGCAAGCTTCCCTTATATCCCAAATGGACATGGTGTTATTCTTTCAAAATTAAAGCTTCTCAATTCAAAATTAAAAGAGTGAAACCAGGCTAAATTTAATAGTATTCTTAATTTTATCATGGAAATTAAAGCTGAAATAGACTCCTTAGACAGCCTGCTTGAATCATCCCCTCCAACAGACGCTTAACTCAATACAAGCCAGCTTTGGTAGAAATATAAATAATAAGAGTGCTATGGAGGAAAATTTCTCAGTGTAGATGGATCCTTAAGGGAGATAAGAATACCAAATACTTTCACCTATCAGCTTCAATTTGAAAGAAACAAAACCTTATCACCAAGCTCAAAGTTCAAAGTGAACGATAATTTTATTGATAACCCTAACGATATAAATTTTTTGTCTTAGATTTTTTTTAGGTCTTTTTTCCAAGCAGGCATCCGAAATCCCTTAACATCTCTTACCTACCCTTCAAAAAGGCTAAAAGCTGAATCATCAGATACAATTGAGTCCCTTTTTACTATAGAGGAAGTAAAGAATGCAATCTGGTCATGCGAAGGCAACAAGGCCCCAGGATCGAATGGCTTCAACTTCAACTTTTTCAAAACATTTTGGCACATCTTATCTTTTGATATCATGGCGATGGCCAACTCCTTCTATGAAACTATTTCACTACCAAGTCAGTTGGGTTCCTCCTTTATAACCATCGTTCCTAAAGTGGATGGCGCATGTACATTAAGAGACTTTCGATTTATTAGCCTTATCCATGGTGTCTACAAAATAGTTGCAAAATTACTCGTTGCACACCTAAAGAATGTAACATAGAAGGTTACCAATGATGCTTTCATTCATGGTAAATATTTATTGGATAGCGTCTTAATTTCTAATAAGGTATTAGACTCTTGCAAAAATTCTAAAGAGGCTAGAGTGATACTTAAGCTAGACTTTGAAAAAGCATTTGATACGATGCTTTAGTATTATGTGTTAGGTGTTCTAAAGGTAATGAAGTTTGGCGACAAATGGGCAACATAGATACGTCAATGCATCTCAAATTGCCAAATGGCTGTGTTAGTGAATGCCTCTCTTATGGACTTCTTCGAAGCTAAAAAAGGCCTTTGTTAGGAAGACCCTTTGTCCCCCTTTTTGTTCACCATAACAGCAGAGGGGCTCTCACAATTAGGAGTGAACAAAATCGAACCAAAATTTAAAAATCGAACCAAAATTATCAATTTGGTCCAGTTTGTTCGATTATTCGATTTTAAATTTTAGAAATCAAAATTATTTCAGTTTAGTTTGGTTTGGGCAAAAAAAGATTCAATTTAAACCAAACCGAACCGAATTAGTATTGTTATATAATACAATTAGTATTTTCTAAAAAATTATTTGGATAAGTTACTAATATTTGTATTATATTTATATTTAATTTCTTAACAATTCTATAAATAATAATATTCATACATAATATATATAATATTTATTAATATAATACATAATTATATTTAAAAAAATTAGTATAAAAATTTCAGTTATTTGGGTTTAAAATTGAACTGAACTTCGGTTCGGTGCATACTACAATTCAGTTTCAATTTAGTATGTTAAAATATAGGAATTTTGGTTTTCAGTTTATTCGGTTTGATTTTGAACCAAACCGACTGAATTGTCACCCCCACTCACAATTACTTTCAAAAGAAAATTCAAAAGGTCTCATCCATGGCCTAAAAACATCGAATGAGGGTACATAAATTTCTTTTCTCCCGTTCACAGATGACACACTGGTGCTCACTTCTGCTTGCTTGACGAAGTTGAGGAACTTAAAGGATATTCTTATTTGCTTTGAATTAGTCTTGGGTCTGAAGGTAAATTTTAGCAAAAGTGCCTTAATTAGCATTAACACCTCACACGAATGGGTCTCTTCAGCTGCTCTTGTGATGAATTGTAATGTGACTTCACTGCCAATCAAGTACCACGATATCCCCTAAGATGTGAAGGATTCTAATTATTGAGAGGATTCAGATGAGATTAGCTGGTTGGAAAGCAAAAAATTTATCCCTTGCTGGTCATCTGATACTAATAAAAGCAGTACTTTCTAGCCTTCCTTTGTATTACCTTTCCATCTTTAAAATTCCAAAAGGTGTTATGGCTACCATATTTAAAATCCAATGAAGGTTTTTTTTTGGGATGGGGATGAGCTTAAACTATTATTCTAGTGGTTATGGAGACTTATGGAAGCTAAAAACTCTTTTTGGAAATAAGTTATTTCAAGCAAGTATCCGTCTAACATCCTGCTTTCTCTACATTCCAACTGTGGCATGTCAATTATGTGGAAAGGAATTTTCTCCCGCTCTGTCGAAGACCCTCTCACTTCTCAAATCATAAAAGATTCCATTAGGTATTGGTTGGGGAATGAATTTTTTTTCGGTGTGATAAATGGCTTGACAGCTACACTCTTGAATTTCTCTACCCAATGATGTTTTCTCTTTCATTAAACAATGAAGGATTCATTCAAGAGATGGTTAAGTGGCATAACAATAGATGAGAATGGAAATTTCAATCCTTGCACTTGCTTTATTCATGAGAAGAAAATTTGGTTGCTTCTCTTTTAAACACCTTGATGCTAGTTTCACTAAACCTATCCGTTGAATATAAAATAGTGTGGATCTCTAATTTCAATGGAAATTTATTTGTCAAATCGATATGCCAACAGTTAGATTCATGGAATTCTGATGTTGCAATATCCTCTTGGCCAAATATTTGGAAAAGTATTGCTCAACCGAAAGTTGAGGTCTTTATATGGCTAGTCATGATTGCGAAGATCAATACTATAGACAATCTTAGGAAGCAAGGTATGTTGAATGATAGTCAGATAGCCTGCTTCCTATGTGATTCTTGTCCAAAATCGATTAACCATGTTCTTCTTCTATGTAATCCTGCTTGAAGTGTATGGTGTAAGTTGTTTAGTTTATGGGGATATCCTTGGACCGTTCCTAAATCTGTCTTAGTTCTTTTTTTTGAATGGGATCACTTCTCTAGTATTTGCTTCTAAAGGAAAGTATGGTGAGCTACTTATTTTGCTACCTTGTGGTCAGTTTGGCTTGATAGGAATAATGTGATATTCAATACGGCATCATTCATCCCATCCAAGATATTCAATTTAATCATTTTGAGGCTTTCTTTTTGAATTTCAATGCATGAGCCAAGCTTCCCTCATTTGAGTAACATGATGCTCAACTTCTCAGTTATAAAAAATTGGGATTTTGAGAGAAGGGTGAGGCTAACTATTTCTTGGGTACCTCTAGCAATAGGATGGTTAAAATGGTATGTTAATGACTCTGCTTTCAGTAAACCTGGTCCTGCTGGGATTGGAAGGGTTCTTCAAAAATTTGACAGACTTTTTATGGCTATTTTTTTGTGCAATGTTGGGGTAAAAGATTCAAATGAGGCTGAGTGCCTTTCAATCCTAAAAGCTTTGAAGCTAACTGATGAAAGAGGCATTCTTTCAAGCTTAAAATTAATTATCAAATCAGACTTAACTTTGGTTGTTAATTGGATTAAATCACACTTATTTTTTGGCCCTTAGAAGATGTGGAACTTCCTTAGTGATATCAAGCAGCTATCCAAGAGTTGCTCGGAATCTTATGTCATTCAAACCATGAGAGAGGGAAATTATATGGCTGATTTATTGGCAAAAACAAAACACAAGCATGGTTGCTTGGTTATAGTAGTCTGCAGTATAGTGTAGCAATGAATAGTATATGTTGTGTTAGGTTTTGGACAAAACTTTGCTGTCATTTGTGTTTGGAGCATTAAAAATGTATAAACACCAAGTTGCTAATATGTTTATATCATTCTAGTGTAGTATATTGCTGTGAAAAGTTAGCAACAATACCTGTACTGATACACATTCCATATTAATAAAAAAACCTCTGTTGTTATAAAAAAAGGTTACAAGATTTGCACCCAAAAAATTTAATAAGGTTGAATAAGTAGTTGACATTAAAAAATCTAAATCATTCAACAACAATGATGAATTTTCCAATTTTAGTAAAAAAAAATGATGATTACTTAGATTATTTGAAGGTATTTAGGAATTCTAGCTTGACAGTGTCTCAAGCATTGGGAAAGTGGAAAATCAGAGAAGATCACTTAATCCTTACCATAAGCAACTCAAAGAATCGATAGCCAACTTTGATGACTTGTCTTTCCATTACCTACCAAGCACATAGAACAGGTTCGTTGATGCATTAATAACCCTTGCCTCAATGATAGAAATATGTGATGGGTTCCTTATCCATCCTATTTCCATAAGTATCAAGCATAAGCCTAGCTTCCAACTTAATTGTATAAACATCCAAGAAGTTGAATAGAAGCCTTGGTACTGGGACATTTAAAACTACCTTACAAAAGTATGTTACCCTGAGTGAGGCTCTAAATCAGAAAGAGAACCTTAAGATAACTGGCCAATAGTTACAACCCAAGGGGATACTTTATGTATAAGAAAACCTGGAATGGAATTCACCTAAGGTGCATTTCAAAGATGAATCCAACAGAATCATTGAATAAGTCCATGGAATGGAAGAAGTTACCCACATGAATGGATGTGCACTATTGCACAAAATCATGAACTAAGGATACTACTAGCTCACAATGAACATATATTGTGCATAATTTGCTAAAAAATGTCACAAGTGTCAGATTTATGCCAAGCTTCAGAAACTTCTTCCCTCACTATTCAATCTGATCACAAATCCTTTCCCCTTCACATTATTAGTAAAATCACACCAAAGTCCTCTGTTGGCCATGAATATATTCTGGTGGCTATCGACTACTTCACCAAGTGGGTAGAAGATGCTCCTTACTAAGTTCTTGACTAAAAAATGGTGGTACAGTTCATCAAAAAGAACATCATCACAAGGTATGGTGTTCCATTCAAGATAATCTCAGACACTGGCTCTCAATTCCAGAAAGAGGTAGATGCTTTCTTAAGAAAAGGAAAAGATACAACACCACATGTCTTCTTCTTATAGACCTCAAACTAATGGGCAGTAGAGGTTGCTAACAAAGACTCAAGAATGTCCTTCAGAAGATAATAAAAAATCATAAGGGTTGGCATCTACACTTAACAAGCACCCTCCTTAGGTATAAAACTTCATACAAGTCAACTACCAAAGCCATACCCTACTCCTTAGTCTATGGAATAGAGGCAGTCTTACCCATAGAACTGGAAATTCAATCAGCAAGAATTCTCCGAGAAGCTCAGATCTCTAAACTTGATTGGCAATAGGCCTACTATGATCAACTCAACCTGATCGATGATAAAAGGTTAAAAGCCTTTCCTCAGACTCAAAATTATAAACTAAGACTAGCAAGGCAGTTCAACAATAGAGTTAAGGATCACAAGCTTCAAAAAGGTGACCTCATCTTAAAAGAAATCAGACAACGTGCATCAGACCCTAGAGGAAAGTTCAGACCTCCTTGGAGTGGACCATTCATCATCAAGAAAATCATGTCAGGCAGAGGTGTCATTCCGATGGCATCCCAGCAACCTCGACCAGCTCAAGAAATACTACATTTAGTAATCTTGTTACATGAGCATGCATCTGGCATCACATTTCTGTAACTAGAACTATGTGGACTTGATTCTCCAAAAAATTATCATGTTCTTTATTTTTTCAAAATCTATTGTAAGGAGATACTTAGGCAGCCCTTATGAGCATGATCCAAAGCATTCAATAAAATTCAATGTTCTCACATCTCATTTGGGCTCTTTAACATTGCATGAAAAAATAAAATAATGATAATAAATCAAATAAAAGAATGAAACCTGCTAATTTGAAAATCCCAGTGGGCAGCTTAGGTATAATTTAGTGTATAGCCTGCTAGACTGAAATCCATAAAGGTAGTCTAGGCAACAATTATGACAGCTCACTAGATTGAAAACCCAAAAGGGAAATCTAGGCAAAAGTAAGAGCTTAATAAAATCAAAATACATTTTATTAAGGTTATATTCATCATTTGGAACATTAAACAACTTAATCTTTCGAGATAGAATTAAAATAAATAAAATGTGTAGTCTTATTTTCCACAATGCCTAGTCTAACTCAAGCTAAATCCTCAATCTCATTCGAAAGGTCACAATGCTTCGCCTTTTCTTTTGGCCAACATGGCTCGATCCACCTGTCCAAGTATTCTGGAGGCTTGCCATAGTCATCACTTGGAGTTAGCATCTTGAAGTCTCGAATCCAACCTTTAAGGACTGCTTTAGTCAGTCTAGCATTCAATAAAAAAACCTCAAAAAGGATACCATATGGGGGCACATTCTGTTCATGACCCATCTGTCGAAGGACTCTGGTAGCCTGATACCATGTTGCCTCTTTCAAACTAAGCAAATACACATTCTTGAATCCCTAACTTTATGCCTTGAAGTGTTTAATTCTATACCAATAAGGTCTTAAGAGTAAGTCAGAATGGCTCATCTCTATCAACTAACTAATCCAGTCCTTTTAATGCTAAAGTGATTTGAAATCTTTCTAGTGCGATACCAGGATACAAGATAATCTCTATTCTCGAAAGGTAGAATGATCCTGAGATGGTCTCTCAACCAAATATGAAAAGGAAGCATGAGGGTCAGAATGGTCTTGCAAGCATTGAAATTGAAATAGCAATGAACAATTTAATAACTAGACTAGAATTGGACTAATGGGCTGTTCACCTCAAAATATACTTAACAAATAATGATTGTGAGTACATGGGGTATTATAGCACAGGATGAGAACCCAATGTTGTATTCCTCCACAGACTGATTATTATGGTTTGATAAGCTTTAATAATTTTTTTTCTTGAAGTGCAATTAAAAGTAAAAAGAGATTTTTTATTTTGATTCAAAAAGTAAATAAACAATTAAATTAAAATGCAAGCAAACAATGAATATTAGTATGCAATGATATGAACATGTCTAGAGAAATTGATAATCCATAGTCAATTCTTTATGAATTTAAACTACTAATTCTATTACATAGGTTTAACGATCTAATGTTCAATATAATCATTCAACTAGAGCTTACCCTAATCTAGCTATTGCATTAATAGATGTAATATAGAGAAAACACAAAGGATTTAAGACTAAAACTTATGAACCTAATTCATTTTAGAATTCTAATTGAATAGTTCTAAGTTTAGACTTTCACTCTTGCTCCATCGCCCAAACCCCAATTAAACTAATTGGTGATAAAGCAATAAGTTATTAGAATTAATTTCAAATCAATCAAACAATAGTTAAACCTAATAATAAAATTCACAGCAATTAATCATATCAAGACTATTTCATGCTTCAATCTCTAGATAAAAATGAATTTAGTTCATGACTGATTTAGAACTCAACAAATTCGTAATGAATTTAAGAGGAATCATGTTTAATACCCTTAATGCAAAGAAAATTCAGAATTAAAGTAATTAAATTAAGAATAAACCTCAATTCAGAGTAGAAAAATCCCAATCTCATTGGACAAAGTCAACATCAATCTTTAACAAGAACTAAATTGATGAAAAACTGAATAAAATAATAAAAAACAGAGAAAATAGAGTTTAAACAACAATTTCAAACTAATTCTCTCTCAAAAACTTGTTAGAACGGCTCAGATCGTCTTTCCCTCTCTTCTTCAATAACATTGTTTTTATAGAGAAAAATAAGACGTCTAGATGGCAAAAACCTCAAAACAAATTTGATTCCAATTATGATTCAGAAGTCAACTCAGTTCAAAACTACTCATGCAGGGACCAATTTTAATCGCGCACAGGGCGTGCTACATAATTTCTGCCCGTGTAGTTGCTTTGATTCAGTCCACCCTTGAAGTGCTTTTATCTAGAGAACGGTACAGGGGAGCGTATGACCTGCTCTGCATTCCTCATGACCCATGAAGAAGTCAATATTTTTGGGTTCTCAAGGCAATTCAGTAAAGAGACTGGCACGACGCTACAATGTGGCACGTACGGCCCATGCTTGGACTGTGTAGTAGAATATTTCTTTAATTTTTGCTCCAAACCACTCCACTTGTTCAGGAACTCTGTCATTTGATTAAATAACTCCGTTTCTCTACATAATTTCCTAAATTTCTCTAAAATACACTTAAAAAACATATTAAACCCAATTTTTGGGTAAAAATACACCTAAATGTAAAGGAAAAATATATAAAATTTTATTCAATACAACTCCTCCACACGTAAGCTTTTGCTTGCCCTTAAGAAAAAAAATAGAACAATGACATATGACTTGAAAAACCAAACTCTTTTAAATCAAACTTTTGAAAAATTGAGTTTCAATCTTTCAAATTCAAGTTACTTTTTTATTTTAATGTTAAAATTTTCATGCCAAGTTAACCAAACATTGAACTTAAAACTATATTTCAATAATTTTATTAGTTTTATAATAAAATCAAACATTAAAATTTAAGCTAAATGCACGAGGAAAACTTCCTTTCTTGTATCAAAACTAAAATTTAGGTTAGTCATAATGTTTATTCTCTGGAATTAACTCAATCATTTCGAAAAATAACACGCATATCATGCAAATTAATATTTTAAGCACATGCACTTTTACTATTTATTTTTCTTTTTTTTTATCACTTAAAGGAATATGGAATTATTTTCAAAGCTCATTTTTTTTCTTTTTTAGTGAAAACTCTCTCAATTTCTTTACAATCAATGCATATTATATCAAAAAGACTTTTTTAAATCCTAAAATTTACTTAAAAATTTTCACCAAATATCTTAGTTTCGGAACAATTCAATCTGTAAGTTCAAACTTTTAACAAAAATTTTTAACTTTCAATGATACTATAAAATTAATAAAACTCTTTACTTTGAAGTTCTAAATTCAAAATCCAGCAATTAGTCAAGAAAATTAACATATTAATCTAAACAAATAACTAGATTTTGAAAATTTTCAACCAAGAAATTCTCAGCTCAATCAAGATCATTAGGTCATTGCATCAAAGTCAAAACCTATTTCCACTAGAGATCAATTCAAAAAAAAAAATTCAAGTTTTTCAAGTCTCCCCCCCCCCCAACCAAAAAACCCCCCCCCCCCCCCCCCCCCAAAAAAAAATACAAAAGATAACCACAAGGAATAAATAAAAAATTCGATTAATAATTTGAAAAAGTAAAATCCCCAATGTGTTAAATCCAAAAATTAAAAAGAAAAGTGAAAGGAAAAAGAAAAACTTGCCCATCGGAATCACA
>CAOJBK013609571.1:0-13967 GCA_948294925.1 Codiaeum variegatum
CTTCCATACCAATAAGTATCTCATACTTGTCATGGATGACAACAGAGGTGACGGTCTCTCCGGATTAATGACATTCCTATTAATAATCTTATGACCGTGAACTTACTTTAAAGTTTATAATAAAAAGAACCTGTCTCTATAAATTCTCTTACATAGTACTTATGGAACATATATACGTAATACACTAAAATGAAAGCAATCATTAAAAAACATATATATTAATTGCCATTGATGGACTAAGATTACAAACATATACATAAAGAACAGCCTCTAGGCCATACAACCCTAACAGGTTTATGGATTGGCTTGTCTTTTGGACTCAGACTTCTATCTCTGTCGTTTGCACTTTTAGGTCTTTCTGAGTGGCTTGGGGTATTTTCGACATCCCACTTATCACCATTGGTGAATTGGTTCCACAGTGGATCAAAAATGTTGATCCTTGTAGAACTTGTATGCATGTTCCCATGTTGACTTTTTTTTTTTGTAACCTATCTCATTGATAAGATGGCTTTACTTTAGGAATCCATACTTTTGTGACTTTGTCCCTAGGTACTTCCCACTGGGCATTCCAAAAATTATTTGCTGTTAATTTTTGGATTATAAGGCATGTCGCATATAAATAAAGGTGCACAAACCCATTTTGGAATCAATAGTCCATACTTGGCACAATTGCTTTGCCCTATGGAACTTTAGCTTTAGGCAAAGATATTTATAAAAGAAGTTGTTTGATCACGGGCTTCTACACCTTGGGTTCACTAGTCTAATGTACACTTGGACTAAAGGAATTAATAATAGTAATTTTTGAAGTGCTAGTTTGAATAGGGCTCTGTGCAATATTGAATAGAGAACTATAATTCAGGATTCAACTGTTACCCATCTACCTAAGCTACAGTATAACCATGCTCCTATTCTCCTCTGGTGTAAAATCCTATTTTTTTTATCCAAGCCCAATTTTGGTTTCAAATTCCTTAACTCACTAACTCAAAATGTCATGATGTTGTTACAAAAGCTTGGAGTACCAATACTAACAAGGTTTCTTTAACTCTTAAAAAATAAAGAGTGTGGAATCCTTTGAAAACATTTTTAAAGAAAAGAGAGTTCTTTGGCAACATTGGAGGGAATTCAAAATAAGCATATTGTGTCTCATTCCAATAATTTGCTTAAACTTGAAGTTAAGGAAGAATTAGACAATGTTCTTTAGTAAGAAGAGCTGCTCTTGTTCAAAAATTTCCATGAGGAATGGCTAAGATTAGGAGATTGAAATACCAAGTTTTACCCTGCGACACCTATGGTAAAGCATAATTCAAATAAGGTTACATGTCTTAAATCTGATGATGATATTTAGATTAATGATAATTCTATTTTGTAAGTTATGGTTCAAGATTATTTCAAGAAAATTTTCACTAAGGATCAAAGAACGATTTACATGTCCTACCTTTGTATGCTTTTTCCTAAGTTGAGGACTGACTAAGTGAATGAATTGCTTAGACCTTTAAAAAAAGATGACATTATAAATGATCTTTTTGACATGTCCCTTTTCAAGATCAAATGACCTTCATGCAAAATTCCATCAATGCTATGACATATTGTGGGTGATGACCTAAGTAATTTGGCTATTAATTTTTCAATATAGATAATCTCGCTGAAGGTCTGAATGGATCATCCATATTATTAATCCCCAAAGTTAAAGCCTTTAAGAATGTCAATCAACTTTACTCTATTAGTCTGTGTAACATCAGCTACAAAGTTGTTTCTAAAGTTGTGATGAACATATTGAAAGCAGTAATTTCTTCCTAGATTAAACCTAATTGGTGTAGTCTTATATCCAAAAGGCAAATCACTAATAACATTATGATATACAAAGAAGTCTTACACACAATATGTACTAAGAAGATGGGCAAAGGGTTAAAGGCGATAAAAATTGACCTTTAAAAGGACTAGGCTCTCATGGCATTTTATTGAAGCTACTTTGAATTTGATGGATCTTTCTTCAAAGTCAATTAGAAACATCATGCATTATGTGACTACTTCTTGCCTATCTATATCGTGGAATAACGATCAACTTGAATGGTTCTATTCATCTAGAGGGATACGTCTAGGTGATGCCATATCTCCATATATTTTCATGTTTTGTATTGAAAGCTTGGAATACATTATTTTGAATGTAGTAAATTATGATCTTAAGAAACTAATTAAACTTTCCTACAATGGTCCTCCTATCTCCTATCTTTTCTTTGTGGACGATCTTGTCCTTTTTGTGAAAGATTTTTTAGAAAAAAATAAAATTCTACAGCTTGTTTGGTCAGATTATTAGTTTAAATAGATCTAATATTTTTTGTTTCTAACAACGTTTCCCATGATTATGTAATGAATATTGCTAATAGTGTAGGTATTCCTCTCACAAAAAACATTGGGAATTATTTGAGGGCTCCTTTGATTTATGAGAGAGTCAAATTTGAGACATATCAACACGTTCTTGATAAACTCTAAAACATATTAGAAGGCTGGAAATTTAAGCAGTTGTCCTTTACAGGGAGAGTAGTTCTTGCTCAATCTATTCTTTTTTTTTTAATAAAATTATTTTATCTTATCTTTTATTTATGTGAGGGGAAAAACCAACTTTGTAGGGGACATAAGTTGATAAAAAAAATCACATCTTAAACTAAGTAAAAAAGGAAAGAACAAGTCTCAAGCTGGGCTTAAAAACCAAGTAGAAGAGCAAACAAAGTGAGAGCAAGCAAAGTATCTCACATAGATAAAAAAGGAAAAACAAGAGATGGTTGCAAAATGATACAAAAGAAATCAACATAAGCACTTGTTGCTCCTACATTTGATGAGATAAGAAAGCCAAAGAACATTAGGGCTATTAGAAAAAGAGGGTAGAAATGCCTTGATCCAGAGCCAGCAGGTGTAAAAAATGATATGTACCAAAGTAACTTGGTCATGTATTATATTTTTGAAATTACAGTCATTTCTAGGGTATGTTTTGAGTTAGAAAATATTTTCCATTTTCCTTTTTCACTTTTCATTTCCATCCCTATAGTTTTCTAATTTTTCAGTTTCCAAAAATAAAAAACTTGAACCATGGGCATTTATCTTATATTTCTTTTTTTTTTCAAAACTTTTGTCTTATATTTCAAGTACTATTATTTTTCTATTTGTGGTAGTATATAATTACTTTTTCTTTATTAGTAATTAGATGATTTTGAAAATATTTTTAATTTATATTTCAATCTATAAAGTAGTTATATAATATGATTTTTTTATCAAATGTCATAAGATTATTGAAATGTATTTTTCATTTAAATTTACATATTATATCTATAAAGTTGAATATTATATTTTTTTAATCAGTTAAAAAAATTGTATATTGATAATATGAATATTAATAAAAAAAAATTCTCTTAATTCATAAATAGCAAGTTAAATAATTTAAATAAAAAATATATCATAGAAATTTAAAACCTATTTATTGGCCAAAAAAAAAAAAGTTTTAAAACCTATTAACCATTTTTTTTTTAAAAGGATAGTGGTGATGTTGGACCTTGTCTTTTTCTTTTAGGAATATGTAGCACCTTGTCTTATAAGATACAATTGCAATTAATAGTCATACATAGATAATGTGTTAAACGAATAAGAGAATTGTTGCAAAAAGAAAAAAGTGAGAATACTGTATATTCAAAAATAAAAGACTGACAAAGTTAAAATAAATAAATAAAGATGCATGGGTTCGATTCGATACCTGTTACTAAGCGCCGAAGAATGGAAAACGCCGTGTTTTCCACGGCTTTTCTTTCATGCCATTTAGAGAACATGTTTAAATAGTTTTCTAAGCCTAGTTAGAAATTAGAAATTATGGAAAAGTAATTCCCACTTTTATATTCGGAAAAATTATATCAACTAAACATTAAATCCTATTTCTTACTTTTATTAGAGTAATTTTCTAGAAAAGTGGCTGTGTTTTCCACAACTAAACATAGCCCTAGCTTTTCATAGGTCCAAATGATGTCATAGAATAGAGTTTATCACACATTTTTTTTTTAATTTACCCTTTGCCAACAATTGCTATTGATAAAAAAAAAAAAAACTCAGTGAGATTATTAGGCACAACAAAAGAGACATCCTACCAATGCAAGAAAAAATTCCAAATATTCTAAGAGTGAGAGCACTAGACCAAAATATGATTAACAGTAACAAGAGCAGTAGTTCATTGCAATGGAATACAAACCACGATCAAACCGGAAATTATTTGTATTAAGGCAATTCTAAAATGCCAATCGAGTAAAAAGCTCGACCTTAGTTGGAGCCGAATTCCCCCAAATAAAAGAAATCAAAGGATTCTTACCATACCAGAGATCCACAAAAATCGAGTAGCATGAGTTAAATGTATATCTCTTTTCACTGTTCTACACCCAAACAACCGAATCTTTCCCATGAAAGGAAGGTTTACCAGGCTGAAAAATATCAAGAAGAGAATCAAAGGCAAGTTGATCAACCAAAATAAAGCCTCCTCTGCATTGTTTAATAATAGTACTATTTATAGATAATAATTCTAAACTAAAAAAAAATCTAAACTAATTAGAATTCTTATTTCGAGAGAAACTTAAATGTAGAAAGAAATTTTAAAATAAATCAAACTTCCTAAATAAATTGAAATCAAAATAAAATTGAAAACATAAATAAAATTTTCTAATCTTAAAATTAAATAAAAAATATTTCGTAAGATATTCCCTCAATTTGTCTGAGATTGTTCATTCATCATTCTCTCCTTGTTGCAAAAGAATTCGCCCTCAAATGCAATATTGAAAAAGAACTTACCCTCGAATTTGGCTTGATATTGTGTTCATCTTTACTTGAAGAAATCCTTTCATCACCTTGAACTTTCTTAAATTTTGTAATAGTAGTAATCCATTCTTCCAATATTCTTGAACAAAAGCATCCATGAAAATTTTACTCATAAAATTAAAAACAGATTCTTCAAAACAAAAACAAAAGAACAAATCTTGATAATGATGATTTTTATTATGAATAATTTCATCAATCAAATCATTATTGTATATTAGAGGCAAATCTCAATTAATATATGATGGAATTTCTTTGCTAAATATATTGAAAATTTCAAACTTTCCCATATCTATATAGGAACAAACACACAGATCATTCGGCTCAGATACCGAACTGATGCTGTGAAAAAAAATAATAAAATAAAACTAACAATAAAATTAAAGGGATAACTATTGAATCCTATTGATTCTGACCTAAGAAACAATCTTCTAAAAATATGTTGATTCTATGAATACCAGAAATTAGGTATCAAAGGTCATTGATTTCTCTAAGAAATATCGAAATTTGGAAGAGAAGAGAGAACATTCTTAATTAAAATTTTTATTAATCTGAAAAACTCCTATACATTGTTTGATAACAATACTATTTATAGATAATAATTCTAAACTAAAAAGGAAATCTAAACTAAATAGAATTCTTATCTAGAAAAAACCTAAATATATAAGAAATTATAAAATAAATCAAACTTCATAAATAAATTAAAATAAAAATAAAATAGTAAAACTAAATAAAAATTCCTAATCTTAAATTTAAATAAAAAAATATTTCCTAAGATATTCTCTCAATTTGACCAAGATTTATCCTTCATGATTTGGCTCTACACAGAATTTTGAAAAGGCTCTGGCCTCCACAGCCATTTAGGCAATAAAGTATAGTTATGGAGAATGATGTTACTTATATCAAGGCCTCCAAGCCTTTTAGTCATAGTGAGAATGGATAAATCAACTTTGTGCATATTGTTATATATTTTCCTTTAATATTTAAATATATTTTTCAACCAAAGTTTGTGTTTAGTGTTTTGTTGAGTATCTTTTAGAGAAAGTCAAAATTTTGTGCAAAAACAAAGGTATTTGATCGAAAGATGGACTTCCTAAATGAATGGATTCATAAGGAGCAAATTTTTAGAGGGTTTTGAATTGTTTTTGAGCGGGCATAGGCCGTGCAGAATGCCTCCCAGGCCATGCCAGTTACTAGATTGAAGAAACTAAATTTTTATTATTCGGCACGGGCCGTACGGACCAGGCACGGGGCCGTGCTCCTTGCAGAACAATCAACACTCATCCTATGCAGAGTTACAGAAATCTGCAAGGGGCATAACAAGAACTGCACGGGCCCGTGTGCGACTTATTTGGGCTGTGCCGACTTTCACAACAGTATAAAAGGAAGGCTTTTTCAAGGGTTTTACATCATCATAGTCATTTATAGACACTCCAGGTTATATGTTCAACTTAGAGTTCTTCCACAACCATTTCTAAACATCTTTCTTGAGGGAGAATTAGGTTTAGAAAAGATTAAGACTAACTTTGAGGATTTTTTTTAAATTGTTTTTCATCAGTTTTTCATTAGTTTTTCTGCAAATTAGTTTGTGTTAAAGATTGAAGTTGAATTTCTCTAAGGAGATTAGGTTTTTTGCACTTTAATTGAGGTTTATTTTCTTAACTTAATTGCTTTAATTCTTTTGGGTATTCTTTGTATTAACAGATTAAGCATGATTTCTCCTAGAATTATTATTAATTTGTTGAGATAAAAAGCAATCATGAACTAAATTCTTTGTTGTCTAGAGATTGATGCATAGTAGTCTTGATATGATGAATTGCTTTTGATTCTTTAATTAAGTTAAACTTATGCTTGATTAAATTGAATTAATTCTAATAACTGATTGCCTGATCACCAATTAGTTAAGTTAGGGTTTAGGTGATGGAGTAAGAGTGGAAAGTTAAACCTAAAATTATTCAATTGAGATTCTAAAATGAATTAGGATTATAAGTTTTAGTCTTAAGTCCATTGATTGAAACATGTTTTCTCTGGATTACTTTTATGAATGCAATAGCTAGTAGAATAAGTTCTAGTTGAATTATTATGTTGACCATTGGATAGTTAAACTTAATTATTTGAATTAATAGTTTAATATCATAAAAGATAGACTAAGGATTGTCAATTTTTCTAGACTCATTCATATCATACCATATTTATATTCATTGTTTGCTTGCTTTTGAATAATTGTTTAGTTTACTTTCTTTTAATCAAAACCAAAAATCCTTTTTACTTTTCATTGCACTTTAATAATAAAGCTGAACACTTTTAAATTCCGTTGGAGATACAACCTTGGGTTCTTATCCTATGCAACGATATCTCGTTTACTTGTAGTAGCTATTGGTTAGTATATTTTTAGGATAACAAGTTTTTGGCGCCTTTGTTGGAGATTCTTAAAATATACAACCATCGGAGTTGGATGAGTTTCGGAACAAGGCATATGAAAGTGTCAGGATTTACAAGTAGAGAAAAAAGGTGCTTCATGATTGAAAGCTTATTCGTAAGTATTTTTAACTAGGTAAGAAAGTCTTGCTCTTTAACTCCCATGTCAAAATTTTTCTTGAAAAATTGAAATCATATTAGAGTGGTCCTTTTGAGGTAGTTCATATGTATCCTTCGGGAGCGGTTAAATTTCTTAACTTAAGAACTAATGAGAAATTCATTGTTAATGGTCATCGAGTTATGCGATATTTTGGTAGTTTGGATGAAACCAAGGAAATTAAATACATCTTGCTTCAAGATCCTTGAATTCTTCTGCAATGTCCAGCTAAGACGACGTTGAAGAAGCATTGAGTGGAAGGTAACTCGCTGATTTAGATTGTTTATAAGTTTCTTTTTCTTTTAGTTTTAGTTTTTAATTCTATTATCAAAAGATAATGCATGGGTATGTTTTGAGCTATGATTTTATAAGTATTTATGGTGTTTAAGGAACAAGATTTGGTAATAAAGTGTGTGGCAAGTGGTAAGTAATAACTGAAAATTTTGCCTTAAAATTTCCTACAAATAGTAAGTGGCATGGGGGGATGATCTTAAGACATGGGGCGTACCAAAACCTAAAGGCCCCGTATGCCTTACTGTATGAAGAGGTAAGTTTGGTATAATGTGAAACAGTAATCCTCGCTGGCCAATTTTCTCCAGGCATAAGACCGTGCCAAAATCTAAAGGCCTTGTGCACCTTACTGGATAGATGGTAAGTTTAGAGGTTTTTGAAATAGAGATCCGCACAGGCCAGGCACGGGGCCGTGATGAATTAACTTTGCCCGGTGTGTATCTTTGTTTGAATTTGAAAAACAAGCATAGCTATTTCACACACGCACAGACCTTTGCATATTTAATTTGTCCTATGCACGTCAGTTTGAAATGCGAGATAACATGGGAAATTCAAACTTTAACCTGCCATTTCATTCATTCACCACACACCGGTTCTCTAGTACGGTTCCTTGCAATCCCTAACACATAATCACTTTCAAATCTCTTTTCTTTCTTTTTCTTCATTAATCTTTGAATTATTAGATTAAATCAACACTCTCTCTTGCTCTAATCAAAGTGATTTCAAAAGATAACAAGGAAGTGCTCTTAAACCTCTATTTTCAATTTCTTTTGAATAGATGCATGATTTAGGGTTAAGAATTCATAGGATTAGTGATTATTTGGAATAAATTAATTGATTTAAATCTCTTTTCTTCCCAAAATCACATTTAGAATTAGGGTTATTGAATGATGGAATTGTGTAAAACTTTAAACCCTAATTTTACAATGTGGTATGCTTAGGGCTTTATTTTTTTTTTTATTAAAATTAGGAATTTTACTTGATTGTTTGATTGAATTGAGTTATTTTGTTTGTTTGGAGGTTACATTATGATTGATTTATGCTTAATCTTTGTCTATCAATGTCGCCTACCATGTGTTTGATGAAATTCCTAAATAAAATTTTGAGCCAATTTTGAATACTTTGATCATTTAATTTGTACTTAAACCATATTTACAGATTATTTTGATCAAAATCTAGCATTGGCATGCAGTTATTAGTTGAGTTTGTGCATATTTGTGTTTGGTTTGGCACTAACTCATGGATTATGCATGCATTGGGTTATTTTTGGTTTTTTTTTTCTTATTTTGCAGATGGCTAAGGATAGAAAAGGAAAGGTTATAGCTAAGTCTAAAGGGAAGAAGAGAGATTGTAGTTCTAGTATGACGAATCTTGTTGCTACACTTATGCCACCATGACCCATCAATGTTCTTTCATAGAAGTCCATAGGAATTTGAGATTCTATGACATAGAAGCCCAGCAAAGATTTAGAAACTTGGGTAATAAGTCGTTCTTGCCCCATTGGATGATAGATTGGACCATGTTTTAGGGCACTCCACTACATGAAGAGTTACAGTAGTTTACTAAACTACCAGGGAAGAGGAATCTATTTAATGTGAATATAACCACTTATCGTGGGCTAACTTTGGAGTTTTATTGTACATTGAGATACAAAAGCAAGAAGTTTCATGCTAATAGGCCGGTTGAGTTTAAGCTTAATGGGAAAAGTTATTCGATGTCTGTAGGTGAGCTTGGTAGACATTTTGGGCTGTACATGCAAGAGGAGATTGAGTATTCGGTCTACAGTAATGCCATTACAGATTAGGAGAGGTATGAGCAGAGAGATGCTTAGTGGAAAATATTGAGGTTCATTGGTTATTTCATCCAAGTAGGGAGAAGGCGACAAGCTACAAGGATTTTTACATGAGGGTTATGCACAACCTCTTGGCTCACACAATCACAACTCGACACAAAAGTACGTGGCATGTGCAAACCGATGATTGGCTGATATTGGGAAATATAAGAAAATAAGTTAACTTGAATATAACTTATTTTTTGTTGAGGTTTTTATGAATCAAGCTACTAAGAAAGATGGTTCTTTGGTTGGCGGTGCGTATGTGATGCATTTAGTGAGTAATTTGGGGAGTATCGAGCATCCAAAAGGATTTACTATCGATTGTAACCCAATATTTATAGATCTTGAGAAGATTCAACAGTTTGATAGTGATTATGCTCGCCCAATACCACCACCACCAGTTGTTTAGATCCAAGTTAACAAGTTCCATCTTCTCAGCCTTTTTTTATGCCACCTTCTACTGCTAGATCGAGTACTTCAACCGCTGGTCTAAGGACTTCTTCACATGGAGTTGGACCTAGTTCTAGTTTATAGCCACTGCCAAACCCTCCATTGTTTATTCAAGGTGGTCAAATTGATTATTTTGATTGGAGGAGTTTGTCGAGTGGTCAATATTGTAACCAAGGCTAAGAAGATAGGAAATCGATGCCTTTTGAGCATCAAATTTGTAGGATTGAGAGTCAAGGATACCATAGGCATCAAGATCACGAGCTTATCATTCATCTCTTGCTTCGCAATCAAGATTATTTGGAATGGTTGATAAATGAAAGTATGTGATTTTGTGCTCAACATAATTTTAGGCTAAAGAGAGAACCCCCTAGATCGGATAAGCGTTATAAGATCTACTCGGATACTGAGTCTGAGGAAAACGACATGTCTACCGATAGTTCTGATGATGGTGTTAAGGAAATATCCTCAAATGAGGTTTGACTGTATATCCTTTTCCTTTTGGAATAATGGTTTTTTTTATTTCTTTTCTTTTATTTTTCTTATATTTTTCTTTTATTTGGTAATGTTTGCTAATTTATTTATTTTCTATTTTTAAGTTTTTGGATATTATGGATGTATATAACCTTTCTAGTTTTAAGTTTTTCTTTTATGCTGATATGTATACAGTGAAAGATGCATGGCTCGTTCTTAGAGCTTATTTATTTTTCTGTTTGGTGAGATCGATGGTATTATGGGCAAGTTTTTATTTTTCTTTTTCTCTTTCCTTTTTTCTTTTAATTTTTCTTTTTAACACATTAAGTATAATGTGTATGTTAAATGCGTGTGTCTGTGTGTGTATGTGTGGGGGGTGGGATGGGGCGATACTTTGGAAACTTGACTTGTGCTTAATGATTGGTTATAATTTTGGTTTGAACTCAAGCAAAAATAAGTTTTGGCTTTGAGGCTAGGACTTAACAATTTAGATTGAGTTGTGTTTTTCTTTGTTGAAATTTGGTTATTCTTTTTGATTTAGAGCTTAAAAGTAAGGAGTATTATTGAGATTATAGCACCATTGATAGTGAAATTATTGTTAAAAGTTTAAGCATATGTATTGGAATGTTGCAAAGTTTAGATTTTGGCAAAATATCTTTAGTAATCTTAGGAGTTTAATGATGTCTTTTTGACATAATATGCATTGATTGTGAATAAATTGAAAGTTTGCACTAAACAAAACAAGGTGCTTTGAAAATTAATCCATATTTTGCTAGTTCTTGCTTTGCGCAAAGTGAAACGAATCTAAAGGAACTATGAATAGTGCTAGTAACTGGCTAGTGTAAGTGATAGTTGAGTAACCGGGGGTCGGTCGGCAAAGTGTTTATCTTCGAGTCAGAAGGCTAATGACAAAATCAATTAAGTTGGCTCCTTGATGTGAATTAAAAGGTAAAAAAAAGTGCATGTGCTTAACCTGTTAATTTGCATGATGTGTGTGTTATTTTAAAAAAGATTAAATTAATTTCTAAGTATGAATATCTTTACTAGCCTGATTATAGGTTTGTTGCATGAAAAGAAGTTTTGCTCATTCATTTAGCTTGAATTTTAATAATTGGTTATGCTATAATGTTAATAAAATTGTTGAAATTGAGTTTTAAGTTTGAAATTTGGTTAACTAAGTATGAAAATTTTGACATAAACATGATTGAATAAGAAAAGTTGAAACTTAGTTTTTCATAGTTTGATTTAAGAAAGTTTAGTTTTTCAAATCATTGACATTGTTCTATTTTGCTTGAGGACAAGCAAAGCTTATGTATGGGGGAGTTTTGTGTATATTTTTATATATTTTCCTTTAACATTTAAGTATATTTTTCAACCAAAAATTGTGTTTAATGTGTTTATTGAGTATCTTTTAGAGAAAATCAGGAATTTGTGCAAAAACGAAGTTATTTGATCGAAAGCTGGAGTTCTTGAGTGAATGGTTTCACAAGGAGAAAATTTTTAGAGGGTTTTGAAGTGTTTTTTAGTGGCACGAGCCATTGAAAATGCATCCTAGGCCGTGCCAGTTACTAGATTGAAGAAATTGAATTTTTATTATTCGGCATGGGATGTACAGACAAGGCACGGGGTCGTACGCCTTTCTGGACAATCAGCACCCTTCCTATGCAGAGTTATAAAAATTTGAACGGGGCAGAACAAGAACTGCACGAGTTTGTGCGTGACTTATTTGGGGGTCATGCCAACTTTTACAACAGTATAAAAGGAAGGCTTTTTTGAGGGTTTTATATCATCATAATCATTCATAGCCATTTTAGGTTATCTATTCAACTCAGAGTTCTTCCATAGCCATTTCTAAACATCTTTCTTGAGAGACAATTCTGTTTAGAGAGGATTAAGACTAACTTTGAGGATTGGTTTCACTATTTTTCATTAGTTTTTCTACAATTTAGTTTGCGTTAAAGATTGAAGTTGAATTTCTCTAAGGAGATTAAGATTTCTACACTTTAATTGAGGTTTATTTTCTTGATCTAATTGCTTTAATTCTTTTGGGTAATCTTTGTGTTAAGAGATTTAAGCATGATTTCTCCTAGAATTATTGTTAATTTGTTGAGATCAAAATCAATCATGAACTAAATTCTTTGTTGTCTAGAGATTGAAGTATGAAGTAGCCTTGATATGATTAATTATTGTTGATTCTTCAATTAAGTTAAACTTATGCTTAATTGAATTGAATTAATTCTAATAACTAATTACTTGATCTCCAATTAGTTAAGTTAGCATTTAGATGATGGAGCGAGAGTGGAAATCTAAACCTGAAACTATTCAATTGAGATTCTAAAATGAATTAAGATTGTAAGTTGTAGTCTTAAATCTATTGATTGATGCATATTTTCTTTAGATTACTTCTATGAATACGATAGCTAGAAGAATAAGTTCTAGTAATTATTGTGTTGAACATTGGATAGTTAAACTTAATTAATTGAATTAATATTTTAATATCATAATGGATAGACTATGGATTGTCAATTTCTCCATACTCATTCATATCATAGCATATTTATATTCATTGTTTACTTGCTTTTAAGTAATTGTTTAGTTTACTTTCTTTTAATCAAAACCAAAAATACTTTTTACTTTTCATTGCACTTTAAGAAATAAATTAATAAAGTTGAACACTTTTAAATTCCATGGGAGATACGACCTTGGGTTCTCATCCTATGCTACGATAGCCCGTACACTTGTGGTCACCATTGGTTAGTATATTTTGAGGCGAACACATACGTTTAGCCTTGCTCCCACCCTAAGGGATAATATAGAGATGAGGAGGAAATATAAGATTTGATAAGAGCAAGTCTACCAGCATAAGACAGAATCCTTCCTTTCCAGAAAGCAAGCTTGGAGTGATTTTTCTCAATAATTGGCTTCCAAGTAGAAAGTATTCTAGGGAAGCACATAGAAGCAATCTGAGATAATTAAAAGGAAAGTCAATCACTTTACAAAAAATGGTGGAAACAATGGAAGCAACATTGTCCTGAGGAGTAAATCCCTTCAATAAAGCGCTTATGAAAGTTAATTTTAAGGCCTAAAATAAACGAGAAAAATTAAAGAATTTTTGTCAACATCAAAAACTCGGCGGTACTCAGCTTGGAGAAAACCAATATATCGTTAGTAAATAACAAGTGAGAAAAATTAGGTCTATCATTAGGTTAGTTATACCGGAGAGAAGACCAATGGAATGCATTTTATCAAGCAAAGTAGACAAAAGGCTCAATAGAAATAATAAATTAAAAGGGAGAAAGAGGACATTAGGGATGGCAATGGGATGTGGATTCCCCATTCCCCGTAGGGATTAGCCCCAAATGGGGCGGGGATTCTCCGATTTTTTGTCCTATGGAGGCGATGATGGGGGAGATTCCTTCTTCATGAGTGAGGATGGTGTGGGGATGGGGAACGTACTCCCTGTCCCATGGGGATCCTCGTACCCATACCCGTGGAGGCCAGATT
>CAOJBK013610037.1:0-10506 GCA_948294925.1 Codiaeum variegatum
TATGAGCCTCGAGGCTTCCATCAGCTTCCCCTTGTTGCATAGATGTTGAAGGATTTCATTGTTAGTCTCTTCATCATTTTCAACAAAAGGACCATCAAAAGACAATACTGGCAATCTGTGACTGTTATTTACTCATTTGCTCCTTGAATTTTTTCCCTACACCCAATATATCATTTTCAGACATCCATTCATCTTGATCATTTTCATTGACTTTATCAACGCAAACACTTCTTTGCATTCCGCTGCATTGGAAAGAAAACAAAGTCCTTCTTGACTGTTGATCTCCTGTCCATTGTAAACATGACTGACTTTTGTGAATGCACTTTATTGAATAATTCTGATAAAAGACTGCTGCTTTCACCCATGTACAGTTGGGCCCAGCTTGTTTAAAGTGCAAATGTGAACCATGAAAGTAAGGGATTTCTATTAAAGGGTTCTGCAGGGAAACTGGAGAACTCATTTTGTCCGGCCAACTTAAATATCATAATCGCTGATCGCAGGACATAAAAACAATAAAATTTCCATAATTAGGTCCTTCCCAATCACATGTACTTGACTGTCAAACACAATAAGCATTGGTTTCTCACAGGAAAGCTAAATCAAATAAGCTGCTTCACTTTGCTTCACTTCCAGATAAAAGCTTCGCACAACTTTCTCCGATTTTCTAAGCGCAAATCAGCACAACCAATGAAAATTAAAGACGAAACATCAGAGCAGGAATATCATTAACAAACAAATAAATAAATGGAAGAAAGATATAACATGGAGAAATCTGAAAGAGAATAGCACATAAGATGGAGTCAAAATCCTTGGCCAAAAGGAAAACTAAACTGTAAAAAAACATTTCACAATATTGCAACCATAACCATCAGTTTTTCATACATGTAAACTGAAAAAACTAACAGCAAAAACAATTCCTAAAGGAAATCATGAGCTTACTGTTGAACAAGCATATAAGCACACATATAATAACTCAACCCACCTTATAATAAAAACAAAGTGCAAAACTTTCACAATACAGTTTGAAGAGTAGATAATTTCCACTACAAAAGAAAACCTATCAAACTCATTAGACTCGTTCAAACTCTGAAATCCAATTCACCATATCAAACCAGAATCCTAAGCTCAATACAATAAATCAAAGGTCACGTAGAAGCAAATACAAAATTAAAAATTTATAGAATCAAGCAGAGTCCAGCTAAAAAAGGAAAATAAAAAGAAAAGCCATAGCCACCAAAACTCGACAAACCGAAGAACCCAGATGAGAATACAAGCATGGAAAATAACAAAACTTCAAATTTAACATAATTCAGCACATACAAATCAAGGTTTTAAAGTTCCTGTTTGACATTCATATTGTAAATACCAGCTAATAAGCACAAAATTGCAGAAAATTGAAAATGTCAAAGCGTTATAAAAGAGAATGAGGGCAGACATATGAGAATTAAATTCATAGTAGATTACCTCTGTTTGGTTTGTCTTGTACGGTTTAACAGGGAGAAAGCCTTTTGTTGATGATGGCGGTTCAATGAATTGACGTTAATAACTGGGGTAATACATAAGTTGACATAATTGCAACCAGGTGCTTTCTTTAAAAATAATTCTCAGATTGGCCCCTCAAAAATCAAAATATTCTATTTAGTGAAAATTGCATTTAAACTCTTCAAAGTTTTTCCCATCCTTGAGCCTCTCTTCTTCTTCTTTCTGCCGTTTCTCTACCATTTACTTACTCATCATTGCTTGTATTGAAAAACTCCAAATCTTTCCCCTTTTTTTTCTTTGAAAGCAACTCTAATCTTATTCAACTGCATAAATAATCGACTTTTTTTCTCGATAGACTGCTCAATCATCCAAAGGATGATGCAACAACAAGGCTGCTCCGAGGCTGATTTGGCTCAGCTTCAGTCCACCATGCAGGCCATCGAGCTCGCTTGCTCTTCCATTCAGGTTGCTTATTATTTTTTGTTTCTTAATAATCCGATTTTATTTCATTAGTTACTAATTAAGTTACTGATTTATGAATTTTATATAGCAGATGCATATGAATCCCGCAGCTGCTGAGGCGACTATTTTGTCGCTAAATCAATCGCCTCACCCTTACAAGGCTTGCCAGTTCATTCTTGGTACGTTTCTTCAAATGCATTTAGTTGCTGATTTTTTAATGCATGATTATTATTATTATTATTTTTGGTTTTGATCAATTTGGACCAGAGAATTCCCAAGTTGCAAATGCTAGGTTTCAAGCTGCTGCAGCAATTCAAGATGCTGCTATTAGGGAATGGAGTTTTCTTTCTGTTGATGACAAGAAAAGTTTAATAAGGTACTTCTATAGTTTAAATAATGTTCACTTTTGTATATCACTTTTTGCTATTTTTTTAAAAAAAATTATTTGCATTTTTCTTGCAGTTTTTGTCTCTATTATGTTGTGCAACATGCTAGTTCGCCTGAAGGATATGTCCAATCTAAGGTTTCTTCTGTGGCTGCTCAATTGATTAAAAGAGGCTGGTAAGTTGCTGATATCTTTGTTTTCAATAAGTGAGGACTATATACACAAATACGTAGTGGTGGTTTTATATTTGTGGCATTGGTAACTGTCTGTTATGTCACAGACGATGTGTTCTGAATATAGTGTGGGACACCATGTGAAATCCTATGCCTTGTGCATACTATGTTTTTTATTCCCTTGATTGTAATTTGTCTGTGATATGACTTACTTGATGGACATCATGATACAATTGCTTGATGGTACACGGACATAGGTGATCACCTGTTTGATATGTCGCATTATGCCAAGTATCAGATCTATATTTTTCTTTCCTGCGGTAACTTTATAATATGTATTTTGAATAAATCATCGTACTAATAGGTGTTTCAGTCTTGTGAATTTCTTGTGTACCTTCAGCATGAGCTCATTCTACTACTGCAGGCATTCGTAATTTGGTCCGAATAGTACTACATATCTGTAACTCTTTATGTCTTGTTTCAATTAACCACACTTGTCATCTGTTGTCAGTGAGAAATTTTGTGAAACATTTCGTATTCTGAGTGTAATGGATGCTCATTAGGGGTCCTATCATAAATTAATGCATCTGAAATTCTGCCAATCCTGTAGCTTGTCATTAAGCTTTGAGCAACTTTGTGATCACAATTGCCTAGACTTTCAAGCCTACTTAGCTTGAGAAATTGATGACTTTTTTTCCTGCACAAATTGCTAACTTGCTTCGAAATGTTTTGCATGCAGGCTTGATTTTACAGCTGTTGAGAAGGAGACGTTTTTTTATCAGGTATGAATGCAGTGTATGGTGCCCTTCTTACTCATCTTCTGCAATTGTCTTTCCATAATCTTATGAACACAGCAGTAGTGCATATGCATCTTAGTAATTTTTGGCAGATCTTTTAGTCACATCAGGGCCAATAATCAGAGTGGAAGAGCTGTTTCTCCTTCATTCCTTTTGTGCTAATGTGGATTTTATTTTATTTATTTTTTGAATTGATATACTTTTTTTATTCTGTTTTTATGTGAATATGATATTCTATTTCTATCTGGTATTTAGTTTTCTTAATATTGATGCACTCTTCTTTTTTTCTATTTTCATATGAAGACGATCCTAGCTTGCTTCTTGTATAATGGCAGATGAGGAATTTCACCTTCCCTCCTCATGGACTTCTCCTATCGATTAAACTCTCTTTCTTTCACCCGTGTTACTTCTCACAGCTACGTGATACTTTCCACTTCTCAAAGAATTTCACTATTTCCTATATGCTTTTCTCATCCCCTGTTTTCCTCACTGACTCATCCTGGAAAGCTGACTCATTCATTAATTTCTTAGCAAACCAAGTTCACATCAAATTGAAATTCAAGCTCAGGTCTTGTCGTTCCCAAAAGACAACTTTGCCATCCATTTCCAATCTCATTGATTCTGTTGAGATCTGTTTTTGGTCATCTGAGCTGCTCAAGCATACAAATATGAATGCATATTGGCATGCATTTTGGCTTGTCTGACAATTTGTTGGCTACAGGTAAACCAGGCTATTCTTGGCATTCATGGTGTAGATGTGCAGTTCTCTGGAATCAATTTCCTAGAATCCTTGGTACATGTTGCTTTTATAGATTACTGAATTTCTGACCTTAATATTTTTTTTACTGGGTTTTGCTATATCTTTTATACACGAACCAGATTCTAGAACTTAGTTCCTCTTTTGCAGGTATCTGAATTCTCGCCTTCTACTTCCAGTGCCATGGGCCTGCCCAGGGAATTTCATGAGCAGTGCCGGGTGCTGTTAGAGCGTGATTATCTGAAGGTTTGTCAGTTCTATTTATTAAATTTGCCTTGATAGATATTGTTTGCACATGGAATGCCTTTTACCTTCCTGTCCCATTGTTTCTTATAATTACTTTGCTTCTATTTGAAATATAGACATTCTACTGTTGGGCACGCGATGCTGCTGTTGGTGTCACAAATAGAATAATCGAATCTGAAACTGAGGTACCAGAGGTCAAGGCTTGCACTGCTGCTCTGCGTCTCATGCTTCAAATCCTGAACTGGGATTTCCAGTGCAATTCCTCTAGCACAAAAAATGGGATAGATGTTTTTTCAACTGGGGTAAGAGTGGACAGTTCATCAAAGAGATCTGAATGTACATTAGTGCAGGTAACTAATTTCTTAATTTTGTTTATTCTTGATTGTTTGTTTAAGGTTAGTTGTTGTGTGGATTAAAAGACTAAATTCATGATTTCTTTCTCTGTGCCTAATTAAGTTTTGAGCTTGCCTACTCGTACGAAAGTGTCCAAGATTAGGACCATTTATGGATTATCCCTAGATGCAATTTAAATTGATCAACATTTAGCTTGTATGTTTTTTTTCGTTTGTTGACTATTCCTAATACTTGTAGCCTGGTCCTGAGTGGGGTGATATTTTAATTTCAAGCGGACATGTTGGATGTCTCTTGGGCTTATATTCAGCACTGAGAGGGAAGGTTTCATCTGGAGGCTACTGGCTTGACTGTCCCATTGCGGTCTCTGCTCGGAAGCTTATCGTACAGCTCTGCTCCTTGACAGGAACCATATTTCTTCCTGGTAAGCTTTCCTTTCCTGAATTTACCATGTGGCACTGATAATTTATTGTCTCGTGATAATCATCTGTGCATTGCTCATTTAGTTTATTTGATAGCTGTGAGTTGATAATTCAATAATTGGCGCGAGTGTTTGTAAATGGTTGCAACTAGCTTTTTCAACTGTTTAATTACTGTTCTTATCAAAAGGACTCGTCACTCAATTTCTATAGATAAAATTTTAGAAGCATGAATCTTGCCATTTCCCCTGCCCTTCTGCCTTCTCTGCTGTGCCCCTCCCTCTGAACAAAATCTAGATTATGGTTTCAACTAATTCAGGGCCATCCTCATGCCTACTGGGGGCAAGGAGCCATCCATTAAAAATATCTTATGTTTTATAAGCAGCAAATATATGCATGGTGAGATGTAGTTGTTTCATTCCAGCTTTAAATTTTTTAATATATTTTTCCCCTTTGTTTGGCACAAAATCCATTGCCTTGTCTTAATTGACTCTGACATTGTTTTCACTTTGCGGAATCAAAAGTTGAATAGGTTTTGAACTATAAGTCGATTTTTTTTGTTTGTGATGTACCCTAACAAGTTCTGAAAATGAAATAGTATAGTTGCGTTGGTAGTTAATTTGTTTCAAATACTAGCACCAAGTCATGGACTGCTTGGTGATATCTATAATATGAAATTGCCTCTCTATTCAAAGTTATGCTTGTTTCTTTCTTGTCACTTAGTGATTGAAATATCTGTTCAATGATCTAGATAATACAAAAATGCAAGAACACCATTTGCTACAACTGCTTTCTGGGATAATACAGTGGATCGATCCTCCTTATGTTGTTTCACAAGCAATTGAATGTGGGAAGAGTGAAAGGTTGGATCCCTTTACATTAATCCCATTTTGCTGTTAGCTGTTATACATCCTGTGAAGCCTCAAAATCATCCTGGTATTTTATTCAGTGAGATGCTTGATGGCTGCCGTGCATTGTTATCTATGGCAACTGTAACAACCCCCCGTCTGTTTGACCAACTCTTGAAATCCATAAGGTCAGTCAGAGAGTCTATTTTTGCACATTCAAATGTTTATTTATCCTTTCCACATTGCGCATAATTCTTGCTTTTGTTTCTGCACACTTTGGCAAGCGATATATTAAGCTGTGTATATTTGAAACATGTTAAGTATTTGCTTCAATTTTCAGGCCCTTTGGCACTCTCACCCTGCTATCCACTTTGATGTGTGAAGTTATCAAAGTTCTTATGACCAATAACACTGATGAGGAGACTTGGAGTTGGGAGGCACGCGATATCTTACTAGATACTTGGACCACTCTGCTTGTGGTATATGCTCTTTAAAGATTGTATACTTTCAGTTGTTGACTTAATTGAGATATTTTTATCTCATATGTAATTTGTTCACCATATCTGTCAATGTCTCTTTAAAAGATTATGCTGGGCATTATTTAAGCCATCATTATGGGTTTGACGTGGTTGGAATTTATAACTAAAAATTTATGCTTGACTAGCACTGTGACATGCTTGCTTTCATTATAAGAAGCACGTTTATCTTCACAAAATTATTTGGTTATGATTAAAAAATAAAAAAAATTTTGAATTCTTATGGTTTTAAAAATTAAAGATTTGGTGCAATTTTTCTTCAGCCCACGGATGGTACTGGTGGGAATTCATTGCTTCCATCTGAAGGGATAAATGCCACAGCCAATCTATTTGCCTTAATTGCAGAGTCTGAGCTACGAGGTAAGGATTTTGCTTTATGCTCACATTGCTGGATTATTGCATTCCCCATGCCGTCGGTCTTTTCTAAAATCAATTTGAAATGGACGTGTATATGTGTAGTGGCTTCTGCAACAGCAATGAATGATGAGGATGAATCTGATTACTACCTTCAGGCTTCAATTTCTGGTACAGGAAAATTTTCCAAATCTTATACAAGTCAAGTCTGTTTATATATATATATATATATTTTTTATAATTGTGATCTTCAATGTCATTTTAATTTCGTTGAATGAATGTCACATGTATCTTTTCTTCTATGATGCCAATTATAGATGGGTAATAATTTTGTCATTGAAGAAATTCCACTTATTTCTTAATCTTGTACCTTTGCAGCCATGGATGAAAGGTTAAGTTCTTATGCTCTTATAGCAAGAGCAGCAATTGATGTGACAATTCCATTACTTACAAGGCTATTTACTGAGCGCTTTGCACGGCTTCATCAGGTGCTTTTGATTGTCATCTTTCAACAATACATTTGCTAGAACCAACTATTTTGTTTTAGTTGATTCCTGTGACTTGGATTCTTAGTAATATGCATATTAAATCTGTTAGGTCACAATAATATATCTTGTGCATTATAGAATGTGACTTTAAATCCTGTATACATTATTCTGTGGATTGACTTTGTTGTGCCACCCTTCCAAGTCTTCTCTTCTATATTCAACTCTGCCTGCATGTGTGATCATATATGACTCTCGCCATCTCTTATTCACATCAAATTGATTATTGTTCCAATTTTGCTGCTTACTCATGCAGTGTAACAACATTTTGTTAAAAAATTTAGAGTAAGGAATATGAATTCTGTGAAAATACCAGGTCTTAAGTACCTAAATACATACAGAAATATATTGATACAGATTTTGATTAAATGTTAGTGATCATGATCTCATGTTGGTCATACTTGCTTTTTATCTAATGTTATTTACTTTCTTTGTAGGGCAGGGGCGTCATTGACCCAACTCCAACTTTGGAAGAATTATACTCATTGTTACTAATAACTGGGCATGTACTTGCAGATGAAGGAGAGGGAGAAACACCCCTGGTATATGTTTACTTCATATGCCATGTCAGTTTCATGCTTTTTGTTTAGGATTTTTTTACCCTTGAATTCTTGGAAGCGTGTACAGTAGTGCTCACCTGTTTTCTCTTTTTACTTAGTGGATTGGCGATTTTAATGAATGGAACACTTATACTCCAAAGTGATTGTCAACTGATGAACTGGCTAATCTATGAATGATTGCTAAGCCATTTATTTCTCTTTATTTCATTGTTATGATTTGCATTATTGTTTTAATGGCATTGGAGCAGCAGATATTGGACAATTGACTACTTTTTTGAGAGAAAAGTTGCATTGGATATATCTTATTTTTATTGTTTAATGTCTTTATTTTGTAATAATATTCTTTTCCCAGATGTTCATCACTTTCATTTGTTTCTTAATAAAAGTTTAGCAATCTTCTGCTTGAATATGATATAATGTTTCATTTTATGTTGGACTTCTCAAGATGCTTGTCTATGATTTGAAAATCTAATCGTGTCACTTTGACAATCAGGTTCCCAATGCCATACAAACACACTTTGTGGACACTGTGGAGGCAGACAAACATCCCGTTGTTGTTCTTTCTGGGTAAGTTTCTTATTTCCTATTTATCTTTAAGAAAAATGTTTGATTTTTTTTCAAATAATCCTTCAAATTAATTTATCATTTTTTCTGTGTTTCAAATTATGCAATTAGAAATATGAAACTTTTAGAATGAGCTGCTCTGTCATTTTCTGCAGTTCAATTATTAAGTTTGCTGAGCAGAGTTTGGATCCAACAATGAGATCAACAGTTTTCAGTCCTCGGCTCATGCAGGTAGATAGCTATTTAAGTTTCCTTTTTCCCTATAGGTCTTTATGTTTGTGATTTTCTTCTGGGCACTATCAGTATGGATGAAGCCTGCTCGATGTAATTTTTCTGTATATGCCATTTCATTTTCCCATTGCAGCAGGCACATATCATTTTTTAACATCAGATTTTAGTTGTTGTCATCTTTCAAATTTTTTTGATTCCATAATAATGAACGAGTCATATTCATGATTCAATAGATGATAGGAGTCAACTTTTTTTCTATTTTGAAACTTTTCTTTTAGCTTTCCAGTCACATTTGTAATTGCTTGAACTGAATGTTGTATGCAGGCTGTTGTATGGTTTCTTGCTAGATGGTCTCATACATATCTAATAAGTGAAGAGTTTATGGAGGGTAGTTTCAATTCAGGTCATGATAATAGGTATCAGTTTCAGCAACTCCATTCCAGGAAAGCCTTATTTAGTTTTTTTGGAGAGCATAACCAGGGCAAACCTGTGCTGGACATTATTGTTCGCGTCTCAATAACAACTCTCTTGTCTTATCCTGGGGAGAAGGATTTGCAGGTAAATTGTAGACGCTTTTCCCTTGCAGGACTCACTATTACTTGGTGTTTAACTAATACGTGCTTTGTTTTATGCATCCTTGTGATATTTTCGGCGCATGATATTTAATAGTAAAATTTGTAGTTTGGTTAACATGTTTGTGTTCTCTTGTTTCTACTTGTCTGCATTATTGTTTACTTTTGTAAATTTTTATTTAGGGTGTAGTTAATTAGAGAAAAGTTATTTATTCACAAACTAGGTGGCAAATGCATTGAGTTGGAGAGAGAGTGTGCCTGACTATGAATAGTTTTTGGATGATTAACAACGTACAGTTGGAAATGCATATATTTTGGTTAAAATGGACATGTACAAGCGTATCTAATGCATTAAATGAAACTAGAATGAAGGTAGGACCTTTTTTAAAAGTCTTGGGATGTTTGTTAATGTTAGAAGCACCATTTGCTTGGAAATCCAGTAGAAAGGCTGCAGCAAGCTGGATGGAGCCTTGAGCTTGCTTGTCCTGGGAAACCTGTCCATAAGCAGACCTCATTATGTTTGTACTATGATAATTACATAAGATATACCGATACCCAGCAAGGCAGTGTGTGACATTGGTTAATCTACTTTCATTTTGTGAGATGTGGAGGTTATTTGCTTGAAATAATGCTAATGCTTATTAAATTTAGACAATATATATTTTCTCTTTGGTTTTCTACTGGAGAGTTCTGAATTTGTTGGGTTATTGTAAATTGTCTGAGAGCAGGCAATAAAAGCAAACATATATTGGCCCATTTTCTTACTAAAATAGTGCCGACTTGAATTACATAGAGGATCCACTCATGATTCTGATATCATAATGGAATTCCTTTTCCCATCATTTTGGATATTTGAGTGAGGCCCATTAAAATCATTAAAAGCTCTTCCTTGCACTGAGTGCCTCAAAATAGGCAAACTGTCTGGTGGCTTTGTTTCAAATTATCTACTCTTAATTTCCCCTCTAGGGAGATGTTACATATCTCAGTGCTCCTCGTTTTTGTCTAACAGGCCGTTACGTGCTACCAACTGCTCCATGCTCTGGTTCGACGAAAAAGTATACGTGTTCACCTCGTCACATTGGTAAGTGTAATTTCAGTGAATGAATTGATTCTATTGTATTAGAGAAAGACAAATATATATACAGAAATTGTAGAGCATATTAGGAAGGCTATCCCTATGATTATGATCTGATTCCTATAATTACTCTTCCAAATATGCTAACT
>CAOJBK013610054.1:0-11794 GCA_948294925.1 Codiaeum variegatum
TTATTGGTGATTGGGGATTTTAATCAGATTTGTAAAGGTAAAGAGCACTTTCCCTCATCACATCTCTCTTTGGGGGCTTTAGCCTTTTCAGAGTTTATTTCTATTTGTAATTTGATTAACATGGATTTGCAAGGTTCTTGGTTCACCTGGCACAATTGTAAGAACATGAGCCATGTTGATAAAGCCATCATCTCTACTTCTTGGCTGAGTGTTGTGCCTCATACACATTTATTGTTTCTTAGTAGGGGTGCCTCAGACCACAACATTTTATGGCTTTCAGATTTCTTCACTCTCAGTGGCTCCAAGATTTTTCGTACTCTAAATGTTTGGTGGTCTCATCCTCATTTTGGCAATTTGGTTTATGAATTCTGGCATTTGTTACCTTATTTCCTTGCTATTGATGTTAAGCTTTCAAAGCTCATGAATTTTTTATCAGTGTGGCACCGTGATACCTTTCGGGGGTTGGATACTGCTATTTCATCTTTAGCTGGTAACATTTCCTTCTTTGAAGGTCTAGCTGAATCTAGAAAGCTTGAGAGCACTGAGCTGTCTGCTCTTCTAAGCTTTCAATACCAACATAACACTCTCTCCAGGCAAAGTGAATGTATTTAGCGATAAAAATCAAGGGTTAATTGGTGTAGACTTGGTGATAGGAAGACTAAAATTTTCCATCTTCATGCTACTAATAGAAGGTAGAAAAATTCTATCCTTAGCATCAAATAAGGTGATGTTCTCTTGACTGACCCCTCTAATATCTCTTCTGCTTTCTTGCATAATTTCTTGAGCAGATTTAACAAGTTCTTTCCCATTTTTGGTTCCATTATGGGTCTTGATTTACTTAAGCTTTCTTCTAATCAAGTTGTTGATCTTGAAAGGAATTTAACTATAGAAGAGATGAAGAATGTAGTGTGGCCTTGTGGCTCTGAAAAATTGCCTAGTCCTGATGGCATCAACTTATTTTTCTATAAGAGAGCTTGGACTTTTATCAAATATGACGTCTTTGAACTGGTTAACAATTTCCTCGTTAGTGGGAAGCTGCTCGATGATGTTAAAAAGACCTTCATTACTTTAGTGCCCAAAAAGGTTTCCCCTATTTTTTTTGAAGACTTCAAGCCTATCTCTTTAGTACATGGTTTATAAAAAATTATGGCTAAACTTTTGGCTAATAGATTGAGAAATGTTATCAATGATCTTATTAGCCACAACCAGCTGCTTTCATAACTGGCAGACAAATTCTTGAAGGCTTCTTAGTTGCAAATGAATTGGTGGATTCTTGCAGGAAGGATAATGTGCCATGTGCCCTTTTTAAGATTGATTTTGAGAAGGCCTTTGACTCAATTAAATGATATTATTTATTTGGAGTTATGTCTGCTATGGGCTTCAGCAGCCGATGGTGTAAATGGATTCTTGAGTGCTTTGCCCATTCTAAACCTGCTCTTCTTATTAATGGCTCATTGACTACTGAGTTCCAATTCTTCAATGGTGTGAAGCAAGGCTGCTTGTTTTCACCTTTTCTGTTTATTATTGCTATGGAGCCTCTTTCATGCTTGCTTACTAAGATATGCTCTGTGAATCTCATTTATGGTGTCAGACTCTCTCTTAACGGTCCCCTCATCTCTAATTTGCAATTTGCTAATGATAGGTTAATTTTTTCTAGATCTGCTATTCAAGATTTTATTGCTATTGCCAGGATGTTGAGATGTTTCTATATTGTTTCAGGCCTTAAAATAATTTCCATAAGAGTTCTATTGCTGGTATAAATGTCTCTAATGACATTGTTAGTTTTATTGCCTATACTGTCTTATGTAAGGTTGTTGAACTCCTAATTACTTATCTTGGACTGCCTCTTGGTGCTTCTCCTGATAGGATCGCTACTTGGCGCCCAATCATTGATAAAATCTGTAGTAGGCTAACTTTTTGGAAGGGTAAGATTCTTTCTCAAGCTGGTTGTCTTGCTTTAATTAATTCCTATGTCACCTCTTTGCCTATCTATTACTTATCTATTTTCAAATCGCCTATCTCTATTGCTAATGACATTAATAAGCATATTCAATCTTTTTTCTAGTTTGGTGGAGGGGATTCTAAGCGTGCTCATAGGGTGAGTTGGTCTTTACTTGCTTTGCCCAAGCACCTTGGTGGTTTAGGTGTCACAGATATCTTGCTCGATAATCGAGCTTTATTATTGAAGTGGCTGTGGAAGCTTGATGATGCTAATTCCTCCTTATGGTGCCAAATTATTTGGCAGAAGTATAATGCTGCCCGCATGGATTTTACTCGGCTTCGAAGGTCGCCTAATTACTCTAGTGTTTGGAGTCGTATTGTTTCTTCAATTTCAAAGAACGATATCTACGCGAAGGTTTTTTTCAAGAATTTATTTTTTGATATTGGCTTTGGTTCTACTGTACTTTTTTGGACGGATCGTTGGGCTTCTAATGTCCCTCTTTCAGAACAGCTTCCTGATTTGTTTGTTATTTCAACACAAAAATGGGACTTCATCTCAAAATTTGGTTATTGGGAGAATGCAGGTTGGTGTTGGAACTTTATTTGGTTGAGAGACTTGTCTGTCTTTGAGCTAGATAGCGGTGAGCATTTACTGGCCTTGCTTCAACATTGGCCGCCTTCCCTTCTCAGTGTGGATAGAATTTGCTGGCAGTGTAGGGGAGCTTCTTGCTTCTCTATGCAATCTTGCTACTAGTTTTTCGTTGCTTCTCAGCATGGTACTCCTCTTACCTTACCTTCTTTTTGGACCAATTTAGTGTCGGCAAAAGTAGAACTCTTCACCTAGTTTGCTTTGTTGAACCGTCTCTACACTAATGATTTTCGGTTCAGTATTGGCTTGTGTACCATTGCTAATAACTATTTTGCTTTTTGTCATTCTTTTGGTGAAAGTTCTACTCATCTTTTTCTCCATTGCAACTTTGCATGGAGTATTTGGGCTCATTTCTTGGATTGGTGGGGAATTTGCTTTGTGCTTCCTTCGAATTTTGCTTATATGTATGTTTAGTGCTGCGGGCTACTGAGGGGCAAAGTTCAACACAAGTACTAGATTATTCTATTTTTTGTTATCTTATGGAGCTTATGATTGCTGCACAATGATATTGTATTTCACGACAAGCATTTTTATAGGCATAGTCTTCTTTATCTTATTTACTATAAGAGTTGGCTTTTGATTAAAGCTGAAATGCCATCTTTTCCCTATGACTCTATGACGGTTTGGCTTTCCTTTGTGGGTATTCGATTTTGGAATAATAGGAAGAGATTATTGTAGTTTCGATCTTCTTCTTTTGGTTTGTTGGGTTCTTCCCTTTTGCTATGATTAGTTTTAGAGAGAGATTTTTTCATCAACATGTGTCTCTCACAAGTTAGTTTTTCCTGCCATTGATTTTTAATAAAAAAGAATATATGTTTCAAAAAAAAAAAAGATTGAAGAGATTAATGCATTTATATCCCTTTTTATTAATCTCGTAGTTAGTCAAATTCTCCTAACAGCTTGATGTAACCAATCACATGGTAATATTATTAAGAGTCGGAGCTGTAGTGCACTAGTTTTTTATTCAATTCTGCACAACTTGTTATTGATTAATATTAAATTATGTGGAATTATAAGATAGAATTTAGACTACAATTAGTTAAAATAAGGATGATTATTATTGGCCTTAACTGAGACGAGATTAATTTAGACTACAATTAGTTAAAATATGGATGATTATTATTGGCCTTAACTGAGACGAGATTACTGAGTGAGTTTTCATTTTCATGAGTACCTTTCTTAGTAGTTTTTGGTCTTTTATTAATGCAAATTTTGTGCAGGTAAATTAAAAGTCAAGAGTAACTAAGTGGAGAGATGCTTTTGACCATTAAGGTGATAATTAGCTTTGTTATAATTTTTTTTTTCGTTGTTATTCTATCTAAAATGTTGAGAAATTTAGTCTCGGACAAAAATTATGGGCAACTTTTTCAAGGTATGAATTAATACATTTGGTTTATTTGACGTGTGTATTTGTTATGGGAAATGGGAGAAGTACCATTGCAAATATCTCATGTACTTATGCTTTGTATTTTGCATCACACATGACAACATTATTCAAAGTATTAAAAAAAGAAAAAAAAAACATATTCTTTGCATGACAACTTTATGAATGTTTAAAATAGTTTTAGTATATCATTCATATGTTTGAAAAATTTTATATAAATTTAGATTGAATCATGTTGATAAAGGTTAGTTTACTACTGTTGTTTTTTCTGGTTATGTTTGCTAGTGTTGAAAATGTGTTTCCTTTTTCTTCTACGTTACTGATTATGTGATACTGCTTTTGTTTTACTAGTTCTGTATTACTGCTGCTGTTTTTCTGATCTGATATTGTATTGGTGGTTATGTTTTCTAGTTAACACAGAGTATCGATGGTTCTGCATTGCTGTTTTTGTCATTCTGCTTTTGTTTTTCTGGGTTTTTAACTTTGCTTTTGTTTTTCTAGTCTAAAACTGTGTCGTGGGTTCTGTTTTCTAGTTTTGATTATGTACTGTTGTTTCTATCATTTTGCTTCTATTTTTCTGGTTCTTATTACTACTTTTGTTTTTCCTAGTCTGAAACTGTGTTGCTGGTTCTGATTCTACATTGGTATTTCAGTCATGCTGCTTCTGTTTTTCTGGTTGTTTATTACTGTTTCTGTTTTTTTTTGGTCTGGTTCTATTTTTTCTAGTTCTTCTTTCTGGTTCTGAATCTGTGTTGCTCGTTCTAATTCTTCGTTGCTATTTTTTTCATTCTTCTGTTTTTTTTTTTTTTATTAATGTCTCTATTTTTTTTTGGTATGAAAATGTATTGCTGGTTCTGAAACTGAGTCCATATGGTGCTGCATTGTTGTTTCTGTGACGCTGCTTCTGTTTTTTGATTCTGTACTGCTGCCATTTTCAAGCATGGATAGGTGTTGATGGTTTATGCTTTTCTATTATTTTAAAGCATATTTCCAACCTTTTGTTATTATTTGTTTGATGTTTTATTTTTTCAGGGTTGATAATTTCCAGCAATTGCTCGGTGGTTGTATGAAGCTTTTGACGGAAACATTCAATATTTTGGCACTATTGAAAGGACATTTTTATTTGAATATTATTATTTGTGATATTTTGTTAATTTATCAAGTAATTTATGCATTTTGTGAATGTTTATGCTTAGGATATTATGATACTTTTATATATTGAATGTTAAGTAATGATGTGATACTTTTGAATATTATGATTATTGGTGCAACTTTTATAAACATGTGTAGTCAAATTAAAATGTTATTATTTATGTTGTAACATGTAATTGAGAAAATGTGTAATATTGTTGTATTAGGTGAAACAAAAAAATGTCACAATTCTATTAAAAAAATGTTGTTTCAGGTCAAATGAAAATGTCACAAATCAGAATAAGCAGTGTAGCATAAGGTAAAATAAAAAATTTCGCAAATTACTTAAAAAAATGTAGCATTAGGTGAAATCCAAAATTTTACAATCTAACTAAAATATGTCACATTAGGTAATAAAAACAATGTCACCATTAGCCTAAAAATTGTTGCATTAGGTTAGAGGAAAAAGTTACTAAAGGATTAAAAAAATATTACATTTAATAGCTAAAAAATATTAGAAATCATAAAAAAAGTGTTGCAAAATCCTTTTTTTCCAAAAGTTTTGCATTAGGTAGGTATTTTGCAACACTTTTCTAGTGTTGCCTTAGATTATCAAGAGTGTTGTGATAGACACCTACAGCAACATCAAAATACCTAATACTTAACGTTTTGAAGAGTGTTGCATTAGGTACCCTAATGTGACATTTTCAAGCCTATAACAATATACTGCTAGTGTTGCTGTAGCCCATTTATGGTGTAGTGTGTGTTCACTTTTTTTTTTAGGATAAGTATAAAAAAGTACAATGTGATTTTGCGCATTTTCACTTATGGGTATGTGGAATTTTTTTAACACAAAGTGCTTTGAGGTTTATTCCATTACCTATTAGGGGTCTAGAACCTTAGCACCATTAGCAATCAGGTGTCTAAAACATTGGCAACGTGTGTAAAATGCTGATTTGGCATAGTAAAAGTTGACGTGGCATAGTAAATTATTACAAGGACCCTATAATCAATATTTGCATGACACTATGGGTTTCAGTTATCAATCAATTTGGCTACATAACAACACTGGTGGGGCACTTTATAGTCCCTACTTTTTCTATATGAATTAATATAAAGGACCTATAGTGCCACATTACGTTGTCTGTGGGGCCATGTCAATATTGACTATGCCATGTGAGTGTTCACTACGCTAAATATATATTAAATAATGGTATTAAGGTCGTGGATCCCTAACTGATAAAAGAAAAACCTCAGACTCCTCTTTGTAAAAAAAAAAAAATCCACAGACCCATATGTGAAAATGCGCAAAACCATATGGTACATTTTTTGTACTTATCCTTTTTTTTACAGTATCACTCAATTTCAATTGTTGTCCCAATAAATTCAAATCTAATCGATTTATTTTTAAAAGTTCAAACTAATCAAAATTTCAATTTTCATGAAATATAAGCTATAATTGAACTAATAAAAATTGAGATTAATTAATAAATTATAATTTAATTTTATTAAAGTTTCAAAATCATTGATACTATTTATGATGTTGTAAAAATATTTGTCACTTTATACCAATTCTTAAATCTTAAATCTTCCACTGTTTCATAGATATAAAATTTACTGGTAGATATGTTCAACATGAACAAATGGTTTTGTTTTTGTAAAGATATTTGGAAGTTTGAGAGAACATGATTTTTATATTGTCACTTTAATGAGCTTTTACACATATATAGCGCTATAAAAATTATAATAGTAGTAAATATACAAATGATAATCTTAATTATCCATACAATATATGTACTCTAACACCCTGTCAAGCTGATGGTTTATAAAGCCCGAAGCTTATCTCGATGTCTTAAAAAAATGGAAGTAGGCAAAGGTGTAGTCATGATGTCAGCTATTTGATTAATCGTGTACAAGAATTAAATGTTTAGTTACTTAAAACTTTCTCACAGGAAAAATAATAGTTGAGTTTGATATGTTAGTGCAAGCATGAAGAACAAGATTAGAGGACAAATAGATAGCTCATATATTATCACATCACAAATTAGGTGTGTCAATATGAAAAACACCTAGCACCTTCAAGAAAGATCGAATCCACATAAGTTTAGTTGTAGCATTTGCTATGGCCTTATGCTTACATTCAGTGGAGGAGGGAGCTATTGTTTGTTGCTTCTTTCCCATCTAAAAAATCATATTTGCACATTAATATATGGAAAAATCATTTATGGATCAACAGTAGTCATGATATCCTACCCAATATCTATCAGAAAAATAATTTAGTGCCATTGATTTTGATGGTGTAATGAGAAGGGATAAACCAATGGTGCACTTTAAGTAACCTAGAAGAAGTTTCATAGCTTTCTAATGAGTATTAGTAGGACTGTATATAGTGGCACAATTTAGTGATAATAAATCTAATGTCAGGTTTAGTTTAGGTAATGTACTAAAGAGCACCGATTGTTTGATGATATATTTCACCATTAACTAATGACTAGACCAAGTTTTATGAAAGCATGAGAGATGTTTCCAATGGAGTGTTACATGGTTTAGCACCCATCATCTTTGTCTTTTTAAGGAGATCAAAGATATACTTATTTTAGATAACAATTTTCCTTTTTGTTGATGAATAACTTCAATTCCCAAGAAATAATTCAAGTTTCCATCTTTGATTGGAAATTGTAATGTAGAGATTATATTATTGACTTCAATAAAATAGGAACCTATGATTACAATATCATTAACATAAACCAAAATGAAAATTTTGTTAGCTCTATAATTTCGAATAAAACAATGAACTATATGTTTTTGAAGCTACAAAACCATGGCACTATATAAGTTGGGAAAGACAAGCAAACCACACCTTTGGCGCCTGCTTCAAATAGTAAAGTGAACGATATAATTGATAAACGAAATTGAGTTTGTCTTTATCAGTAAAGCCCAATGGTTGAGATATGTACACTTTTTCTATCAAATTTCTATAGAGGAAAGCATTTGAAACATCAACTTGTTAGAGTAGCCAACCATATTGGATAGTAATATTGAGAATAATGTGAATGGTTGTAGCTTAAATAACAGGAATGTATGTCTCAGAGTAAAAAATTTATGGATGTTGGTTGCACCCTTTTGCAATTGACCGTGCTATATAACTGACAGTCCTGTTTGGCTTTTGTTTGATTCTAATTTCCCCTTTGTTTCCAATAACATTTTTATTCATAGGACATGGAACCAAAGTCTATGTATTTACTTTGATCGATGCATTTATTTCATTTTTTATGGCTTCTCTCCATTCAAATATGTGTTGAGCTTGGGGATAGGTTGTAGGTTCAATGTATAGGTAATTTGGTTTGGGTAAGGGGTGCTTGGTGACCATGAAACCAGAACATGAAAAGCCATTGGTGGGGTACCAATTGTGTATAAGCGTTGCCTACCTGGTCCTCGTAACAAAGTTATCCAGGTTACTAGATCCTTAATTAGCAAGTGAGTAGGGTGAAATTCAATAAAGCACGAGTTATCATAAGTAAATTTTTGAACAAAAAGTAATGGCTTGGAAAGTGATGGTACGTGTAGAATATTTGAAAGGTGAAGTGGTTTGTGTAGAGTTGGAATGACAGTAGAGACAATGTGTGGAATTTTCATACCTTGACCATTTACTACCTGAACTAGATGATTCCCATTGTACTCATTACTGATTGAAAGATACTATGGTGTAGGATTCTCAAGAATTGATGGAGCAAAACTACCATAATATTGTGAAGAATTGTAAGTAACATGATACACCTATGGAATGTAATTAAAGTGACTAAAATTTTGGTTATTGTTGCGATGATAGCATCACATGAACTGGTCATCTTTATGATTATGCAATCCATAAATTTAACATCGTATGATTGTACGATGAGAATAGGCACAAAAATGAGACCGTTTCACCATAGAAGGAGAACAGAGGTACTTGATTATAGAGGTATAAATAATGTCATTGTAAGATTGGCTTAAGGTAGTTCCTGTGTATTTTTAAGAGAATTTCATGCATTAGCAAATTCCATGTAATTATGAAATGAAATAGGTTCAATATGAAAATTTAAAGCAGTAATGATTGAATGAAGTTCACTCCCTATGTTATGATAGATTATCACATTGAATTCAACAGTACTAAGAGGATAATTAGTTGCATTAAATTCATTTGTAAAAGCTTTGACACATTGCAAGTATTGTGTTACAAATATATCATTCCTTTTGAATTCTTATAAGTTAATGTGCAATTTTAGTTGGCAATTTTGAGATATTGAGCCAAAAGCATGGCTAAGAGCATTCCAAACCTATAGAGAAGTTATGAGGCAAGAGATATTTGAATAAACTTCTTCGGTGAGGGAAGACAAGAGCCAGGTCATGACAAGTTGATCTTAAGTAAACCATTTTCTCTCAGGATGTTAAGCCTTGAATATTTAAAGACTCACTTTGATACCAACTAAAAGTAGTGTCAGGTGTCTAAGAAGAGGGTGAATAGGAGTTTTTCAAAATTTCCAGACTCATAATTGATTTATCAAGTTTAGTTTAGGTGTCTGAAATAAATAATGAATGTATGTTTTGTTATCTACAAGTTAGGTAATTCTTGTTACCAATGAAAGTCTAAATGCTTCCATTAGTTACCTGATGAAAACTACACAGATACCTGGATTTGCATTAGGCACCCATGAACTCTTAATTTTGCACTTTAAAAAATCGCTAGTTGTTTCACAACTCTCAAAAGTTTGGAACACTACAGGGTCAAGGGGCAGCGCCCCTTGTTGCTTTTAGAAAATTTTAAATTATAAGGTTTACATAGGAAAATTTACACATTTTAAAGGTAAAACCCTAATTTTTGCACCATTGCATTCAAGCCATGAATACAAGTCCAATGGATCTGATCGAGCTCAAATCGGACTACAAACGGACCCAAAAACCCAAAAAATTAAATTGGAATGAACCAAATCGGACCTAAAAAATCGGGCCTAGGATAAACCCAGGCCTAAAATGATAGATGCGTGCTTAAATGACTTCACACATTCGTGAATCCTTCAATGCATGTGTCAACCCCTTCACACATGCGTGAAGGCCCACACACATGTTTGTAGCATGTGATGCACTCAATAGTCAAATTAGGGTTTATCTGATTCATTTCTCTATAAATTGGACTCTCCATAACATACCCGAGTTCTAACCTTTTTACACAGTTTTTTAGTTTACAGAACACACCTATAAACACCAATTTTATGCTCTTTCACTACACTCTGAGCCTCTAAAAAATAGTTTTCAGACTATAGATGTGACAAACATTTCAGTTTTAGACACTACAGACAGTCAATCCGTTTGATCGGCATTCAATCCAGTTCATTCCAGCATAGTTCAAACATTTAACCAGCACTCTCCGAACACAGCAGAGACCTGCTCTGGCTTTCTCAAACCATCAAACCCTCTAGTTCCCAAACAACATATAAAGGTAAACATGTTACAATATAGTTCTTACCTTTAATGAAATATCTATTTTAAGCTCTTTAATTCAAACATAAGGCATATTTTCAGAATAATTGTTAAGCCCTTTAATTCAAATTTAAGGTAATTTTATGAAAATTGTTTTCATAATTAAAATCAACAAACCCTAAAATCCTTTTTAGGTTAACTCAAAATCAAATTCAATTTTCATTAATCAAGTATCAGAATTGATTAATAGCCTTTTCGGTTAATTGTTTTTAATAATCTAAAATCAATTAGCTATAAACAAACCAACCAACCTATTATTATCATAAAAACCCCTACCCTTCATGAGAAAGGAGAACGACATGGGGTTTGATTCCCATTCAAAGGGATACGCCGCAAGCCTTTCACGGCTTCAGCTCCAAACCTTTTTCTTTTACCGTCATTAGTTATTGTTATTCATTTTATTATCATGTTATTTCATTTAGATTACTCATTTTGTTGTTTTCTTTCTATATCATTATTTTTGTTTAATGTATAGCTTTGAGGAATGTGTGCTCCTCTCAAATCATAAGACTAGAGAGGAGATCCCCTATTTCAATGGTTTTTATTGTATAAACTTTATCACTTTATTTAGGGTGTTATGCCTTCCCTAGAACCTGAAGTGGGTTAGAGGAAGGACTCCTGGAAAAATCGATTATATTTACCGCCTTATGGATATCATTTGCATATATGGTATGTTCATGCATTCATTTGATATAAATTCTTATGCATGTATGAAAATTAATCCTTTTAAGTGAACTTACATGATTTCTTTTGGGCCAAAATCTTGTTTTAATTAAAATGATACAAAAACTGTTTTTATTAAAATATTTTCTGATCACGAACCCCCAAACCCCCTTTTGTTCCAAGAGGACTAGCTTTTCCAATTGGGTAGAAAATTGATATTTTTCTAAAATGGAGTTAAATAAAAAAGGTTTCTTAATCACCTTATAATAAATTTGATTTTTCTAAAAGGTTGAGTGGCGACTCTAATCACTATATACACAATGTGCACTTCAATGGATACAAGGGGGCACAAATGTGGGAACCCAATCCACAATTCGCGATGCCTCGAAAGCGCAATTTGAAAGGTTTTTTCTTCGGTCCTTAAAAAAGGTCTGCAGGCGAACTATTTGGAGAAAATCCTACTGGCTTTTTATTTAGGGGGGGGGGGGGGGGAAAAAAATGTTAAAAAA
>CAOJBK013611069.1:0-17732 GCA_948294925.1 Codiaeum variegatum
TTAAAAAAATTACTGACCCCAATTTTTTTTTACTGACCAAAAAATTGGGTCAGTAATATTTAATTTACTGATGGAAAAAATACTAACCCAATATTCAGGTCAATAACTCATTTTTCAGGGTCAGTAACGCGAGTTATTGACCCTGAATAAATTATTACTAACCCGAATATTGGGTCAATAATAATTTTTTTTTGTAGTGTAATCGTGGAAATAACACTCATGTTACACCCCTGCTGCTGATCCTTTCTTAAAAGGGGTTTAAGAACATCCATTCATCAAGACTATAACCCAAAAATACAAAGAAATGGAAAGGGACCTACAAGCCCTTAAGAATAAGGAGAAAGTCCTAGATGCTAAGACATTGAGCCCATTCCCCAAAGTAAGGCTTCCTCCTAAGTTCTAAATGCCACACTTTGAGAAATTAAAAGGCACCTCCTCCCTGAAACCCATCTAAGAATTTATGATGGCACACTCTGACCTTTGGGAGTGGAGGGTGAGCTCCTTGCTCAACTATTCCAACAGTTGATCACTGGAGTGGCTCTGACTTAGTTCATACAATTAGAGGATTCTTAGAAATAGACATGGGAGTCCATCTGTACTAAGTTTGTGAAATAGTATTCCTACAACAAGAGGTTGACATCAAGAGAAGGGACTTCGAGACAACCAAAAAGCTCCCCAAAGAGACCTTCTTTGTCTTTATTGCTAGATGGAGGGAGAAAGCCTCCCAAATGGTTAGCAGGCCAACTAAGTCTGAATAGATCAACATAGTTGTCAAGAGCTTATTACCTATGTTTCGAGATAGAATGATAACACAACACTTTCCTGGTTTTAAGGCTTTAGTGGACGTGGTCTCTAGCCTGGAAGATGTAATAGAATCCGGCCTCATTAAGGATAAGACTCAGACTTTGTCCTCCCATTTTAAGAAAACCATTGGTACACAGAAAAAAAGTGGGGTTAATGCCATTACTGCCCACAAACCACTCCAGATACAGAGAAGGGAGTTTTCTAACCTATAGAGATTAACATTGAGCTACCTCTTAAGGTAATATGTGGAAAGAATGCTTTCAAACCATTGGAGCCTAAGCATACTCCTAATCCATTACTAAAAAACTTCAATATGAATGAGACTTGTGACTATCATCAGGGGTCCGGGCCTAAAACTAATGATTACAAGGCCCTCCGCCACAAAATCCAAAATCTCATCGATGAGAAGAAGATTCAGCTACTTGAAGTCAATATTGGCACAAATCCTCTCCCTGAACATATTTTCAATGCAATATTGAATGAATTCAATAAGGATGATTTCACAAATCTGTTCATCGCTGCTATACCACTGAGTAACTATCATTACACCAGAGATGACCAATCTTCCTTAGAGAGGTCACTCTCCCTAATTTGCTCGCCAATGATTGAACAAACTTCTTTAGGGTGGTCAATTCATCATGACTACTACTGTGTCATCATAAATTTGAGAAATCTGGGTTAAGAAATAGATGCTATCACCAGATGTGGCCGCATCACTCAAGCTCTTATTGTTGCTTCATCTTCAAGCCAACCAATGGCACAAAACAAAAGGACTCCTAAACCTGACAAGGATCCTATACTGAAACAACTTAAGAAAACCCAAGACAATATTTCAATTTAGAGTTTGCTCATGTCCTCCTACCCTCATTGCCAAGCTCTTAGTAAGGCGTTAAGCCACACTCAGACATCTCCCCAGAGACTGTGGTTCCATCAATCACTAGTTCCACCAGAGGAGCTTCCATTTCCTTTTTTGATAATGAGATCCCACCTGGGGGTACCCACAATGATGCACTGTACACCACTATTATCAAAAGGGAAAAGACTAACCCTATGACCTTGGTTAATAATGGGTGTGCATTGAATGTTTGCCCTTTGAAGGTTGTAAGTTTTTTGGGGCTGGTTGCTACTAATTTAACTCCTTCGAGTTCTTGGTTGAACAAATCTTTAAGTAGAGGGTCTAGAAGCCTTCACTAATCCCCTTGCTTCAGCCACTCACACTTCATGGTGGGTAGGATTTTTCTTTGGCATAGTTTTTCATATTTTCTCTTTCAATTTTTCAAGTCAAATTTTGGTTGTACGTTTGAATTTTAGCTAAGTGGCTCTTTTAGGCCTGTCGCTGACTCAATTTGTTGGCTTCAATGAGGTTTTTCAACATGTTCCTCATCAAAATCTATTTAAATATCATCTCTTTAGTTTTGTTTTGACATTAGTCGTCGCCCTTTCATTGCTCTAATGCAATTCTATAGATTTTTACTTTTGCTCTTGTCATTGTGAGGATAAGGACTTTCACCACTTATTATGATGAAGGCAGAGGTGAATGCTCTTCTTGATGGTTCCCTCTCTACTATCTGCTACTTTGAAGCTTAGAGATGAGAGCTCTCCTTATTTCTTTGCCTAAGCGCCAATAGTTTCTTGCCTTTCCCTTGAAAGGTTTGTGAATTTTGAAGCTTTGCAACGGTTTCCATGCATTTTTTTAGAGAAAATCTCTTCTCCCTTTAAGTTGTTGAAGGTGGCGAGGTATTCACTTTCTTCTTCCCTGCTGCCAAGTGGTGCACTGCTTCATTAATTTATGAATTTAATGTTGTTTTTCCTAGTGCATGACATAATGGCTAGGAATTTTAATCATCTTTTAGAAGGCCTATATATTTCCTTGATTTTGACTTTTTTTTCCCTCTATCTTCACTCATCATTTCCCTACTCTTTTCCTACTTTTATGTTTCTTTTTCTATCTCTTTTATACCTTTTGCCTTAATATGCACTCTTCCTTGGGTCATAAGAATAAGTTTCCTCTTCATCATACATGTTCTTCCATTAAGGAATACTTTGAAATAAGTGTGGTTACTACTTAGAGGGAGTTAAGACCCAAGTCTCAAAAGGATTGGGACTTTTTCAAATAGAACTATAAGAGTGTTGCTGCTGAAGTTTCTCTGACATATCCTTCTGCTAGCCATCGGATTTATCACCAAACTCCTTCCATATGCATTTCTTTAGGCCCGAAAGAGTATGTGTGGTTGTACGACCACATGCTTCATGGACTACTTCTTCCCCCTTCTGACTTCTTTTTGAGAGTTTTTTACTATTTCAAAGTGAGTCCTCATGTCCTTACACCCAATTCTATTTTGGACATTCATTGCTTTGAAGCTCTTTCCTTCACTTTTGGGATCGTTAATCCTTTCGTTCAGTTATTCTAACTTTTCTTCAAGATCATTGCTAGCCCCAGTGACTATGGGGTCTATATGTCTTTGTCTAAGTCAAGGTGAGGGCTTTTCACTAGAAAATCAAACAAGATACATGGTTGGAAGAAATGCTTCGTTAGTGTCAAGTATATTGGTGCTGCCGCCGAAGGCTTGGGTTTCGTCAGTGAATTTTGTGAGCTCGAGAAGTTTTTGTTAAATCCAGAACTTTCTGACAAAGTTAGTTCCCTGAAGCCTTTCGATAGAGATATAATATGCTAGAGTAGCTTCCTTATTGATAGGGATGGCTACCTAAGGATTCCTTACACTTTGAACTTCTATTTACGTCAGCTACTTTCTTTTGTTCACTTCGAGTTTTCTACCTCTGATTCTTTAACCACTTTTCTTACATTTTTTTTACAAAAGAGCCCAATAAGAAGTTTGATCTATTTTGGTACCTCTTTCATTTGTTAGGCCTTTCAGATGACTAAGTAAGAGCCTTGGATATGCCTGATTTCTCAGGGATGATCATTATCCGCTACTTTAACACAGAGAGGCTTCGCCCTAAGACTGATGCATAGATTTGTTACATCATCCAGACCATTCCCATTGAGGCTCGAGATTTTCTCCATTTGGGTAGAAATTTTGCAAAATTATACCTAGGGAGAGGCCAAGGAGTTAGGATAGTTAGTACTTCTCCTTTGCGTGCTCCCATTCCCGCCTCTATGCCTAAGGGTGCATTCGTGACTCCTAGGCCAGGAGATATTAGGCTTAATTTAGGATCTTCGAATCCTCCTTCTAGAGGTTCTAGCTTAAGCATTCCTCTTGTTGCACCTAAAATTGGATCGAAGAGGCTTGCATCAGGATCTTCGAGGGGTGTTAGTGAAGGCCCTTTAATTAGAGTTACTTAGTTTAGATTTGTTCGAACCATTTCCTTATCAGTTGGGGCCTCTATGACTCCTATTCCTGAGGCAGCTGGATTTTTAACTGAAGTTGCTATAGAGCGTGGTAATGTTGTTTTTTTGTCGATAGTAAAGGTATATAGCTTTCCTTTTTGGAACATTTCTTTGTTCTTTTCTAAGGCTTTACTAATCCTTCTGCTATTCATAGACTATTGAAGGTTGTCTATGCAAAGTTTGGGCTTCAAATGATGAAGGTGGTGAGGCTTCTTCACCTCATTCAACAAAGAGGGTTAATGAGCCTCCAGTTATTAATTTGGCCCTTTGGCCAATTCATATGCCTAGAGTGGATGCCTCTACTATGTGGCTTGTCGAGGCTCAAATACCTTTTCTGCTTCACGCTGTTAATAAGCTTCTTTTTCTTTGAATAACTTTTTAGTGTTATCTGATTAATTGTGTCTGTCTTCGTAGGGGCCAAGAGTAGAGGAAGAAGTTACTTCCAGACCCCCTTCGGTCGGGGATGAAGATCTGGACTTCCTCATTGATGACCTTAATTTTGAAGGTCTGAAGACTCCATATCATAAAGATGATGCTCGACTTGTTATACCAGACTTCGACGATGATGTTGGCATTTTGGTGGACTCAGGGTATAACAAGATTGCTATTGTCAATGCACTTCTCTATAATAACCCATCCTTAGATCCTTTTCAATCTATTCGTGAGGGTCTGGGCACATATGCCGTTACTCGAGATCCTTCGGTGGCTCCCTAATAAGGTGTAGGTACTTCTATCACCCTTAGGGTCTATTCCTCAACATTCTAAGATGAGGCTAGCACATGTTGGATCTTCCTTACCCCCATATTTTGTTTTGATTGATCTCCTTCCTCTTTTTCAAAGGGTCAGATGAGAGTTCTTTGACAAATTGGGTACTCAATCTACAAGGGACATCCTTTTTGAAGAGCAAGATGTTCTTTCTATCATTGAAATGAGTTCATTTTTATTTTCCCTTGTTGTTTTATTTTTCCTTTTCCCTCGTTGACTCTGCTTCTTTCCTTTTACAGCTGACATCGTCAAAGGTTCAGAAGTACATAGCTATCATGAAAACCTTTATCACCAAACATGATGATGCGTAGACATTGCTCGACCTTCGCTCCTCGGAGATTGGCTTGGGGAGAGTGATCCAGGAGAGGAATGAAGCCTTAGCTGAATCTTCCTCTGCCCACCGTCATTCAGATCAAGATAGGGATATAGCTTTGAAGGTGAGGGATGGATCATTAAAGGCCTTATCTTCGAGGGAGAAGGAAGTGGCTAACTTGCAAGCTCAATTGTGGGCTAAGGATGAGCTCGTCGGGATCGTGAACTAGATCTTGTAAACTTACAAGGATGAAAACCACTCTATCAAAGATGAGAAGACCAAATTGCATGCCGATTTATGCTTAGCTCAAGGGACTTGTCGAGCACTTTCTCATCGTTCCAGTTATTATGCCTCATAGATCAGATAAGCCATTAGGGACTTCTTTTCCTCTAGCTAGTTGGAGAGGTGGGTGAAGAAGAAAAGTGTCCTAGTGGAGTTCTCTGCCATAATCAAACATTCGAGGAGATTTCTATGAAATTTCCTAAAGTCACCTCTGAATTCAAGGCTTATGATGCTTCCAAGTTGAAGCTCTTTGACATAAAGGAGTATCTGAGTAGCTTAAACCCTCCTAATCTGCCTTCTTTTTAGGAAGAGGAAGTTTCATCCAACCCTTCAAGTGAATACTTGAGTTTGCATCTTGACAGAGAGAATGATTCTCCTTGATGACATTGTTTTTATTCTTTCTTTGTATTTTCCATTTCAACCTTTGTATGTGTACTATTCATGACTAGTTTTGAAATGAAATACAAAGAATTTTTAGGTGATCTCTGTACATTTTTAGATGCAATTTTTATTTATTATCAATTTTACTTTTTCCTTAACCAAACTTTTCTTCAAAGTTATTTTCCATAGAAATTTAGTTTTCCTTAGCTTGGGTTCTCAGCAGAGGACTTTGCCTTGGCGAGGTTCTCCTTTAGAGATCATTTTCCCCTTAAGGAAGGATTTTGCCTTAGGTCTAATTTAGTTTGTGTCTTTGAAGAGTTAAGTGATTTGTCAGAGCCAATCTTTCTCCCTTAGGGGCCTTTGTGTTTCATTTAGACTCTATTCTCCTTTCTTGGAGCTTTTTACTTCAAATCTTTTTTTTTCCTTAGTATGGTTTCTTCTCCTTTTGAGATTCCTTACTTTCTTAAAAGCTTGCTTCAATTTTTTAAAGACCTAATCCTTTCTTATCGAGCATTTTTGCCTTGTCGAGGTGCTTAGCCCTCTTACTCCCTTTAGGGGCTTCTTTAGCCATGTTAAAGGTTCATTTAGTTCTTTATCATGAACTCTCGTTCCTCCCTTGGAAGGACTTTTGCCTGTCAAACATGTCTTCTATCTTAGTTCCCCTTAGGGATTATTCCACCTTGGCGAAGGTGTAGAATTTGTTTGCATCCCTTAGAAGGGATTTCACCTGTCAAGCAGGTATTTTGTCTTAGTTTAAGTTCTTGGCAGAGTTGTCTTAGGCTCCTTGAAATGTCTTTTTCTTTAAGAAGAAATTTTTCCTTAGACTGAGTTTCTTTGGCTAAGGGCTTAGTCTTTCTCCTTGAATACTTTATGACTTCCAAGGTTCTTTTTATTTGTTCTTTCGTACCTTTCTTTGCTGAAAGGGGGCTTTTCTTTAGTAGGGTTTCCCTTCCCTTTTAGAGATTCTTGGCTTTCATGAAGGTTCTTTTTATTAAATACTTAACTCATTCTTGGGGAGTATTCCTACCTTGGTAAGAAATTTTGACCTTTAGTTTCCTTTGGGAACTCCTTTGCCTCAGCAAAGATCCATTCTTCATCAAGAACTTGCTTACAGCCTTTGGATGGATTTTTTTTCCTAGTAAGCAAAGCTTAAGTGCCTTTGCTTTCCAAGAGCTTGGTGCCCCCCTTTGAGGGTCCTGGGCCAGTCGAGCTGGGCTTAGGTGCCTTTTCTTACAAAAGACTTGGTGTCCCCTTTGAAGTGTCTTTGGCTAGTCAAGCTAGGTTTATTTGCTTTTTCCCATAAAGGACATGGTGCCCCTCTTGGAGGGTCTTTGGACAGTTAATCTGTGCTTTGGATCCTTTTCTCATAAAAGACTTGGTACCCCCCTTGGAGGGTCTTTAACTAATTAAGTTGGGCTTAGGTGCATTTTCTCTTAAAGGACTTAGTGCCCCCCTTATAGGGTTTTTGGCCAGTCAAGATGGGCTTTCATATTCTTCATCAAGAACTTTTGCCTCCCTTGGAAGGGCTTTTGCCTGTCAAACAAGTCTTTTATAACCTTCATCAAGAACTTATTTACCCCCCTTAGAAGGACTTTTGCCTATCAAGTAGGTTTTTTAAAATTTAAGTTGCACACAATTTGACTCAAAATGCTACTTTTCATTGATTTCATTACATTGATAGTACATTTTCAAGTATTGTACATTCCATGTATAGTGAATCCATGATTTCAAGGAATGTCTCATGTTGTCCCGTCATTCATTACCAGCTACTCGAGCTCTTTCTAATCTTTGATAAACCCCTTTAAGTCTACTTGTTTTATTAGTCTCTTTATTTCTTCCATCAAATTCCTGCAAGTATCTTTGGTATGTCCGTGAGCATTGTGAAACTTGTAGAACTTTGATTTGTCCCTCTTTCTAGGTCTCCTCCTATTGGCTTTATCCCTTACCATATGGCTTGGTCTTGGAATGCTGCGAAGACTATTTCAAGTCTTGTGTTAAGAGGAGAGAACTTGCATATGTAAAAAGTATTTTTTGTAGACACTTTCTCCTTCTCTTTTAGTTAAGGAACTACATTCTTGGACTATCTTTGGTCTTCCTATCTCCTTACTTTTCTTCGATGAGGCCTCTTTGCCTTTTTCGCTTCTCTTCTAAGCGAATTGGCTTACCCATAAGCCTTTATCTTACCTGATATACTTATGAGTCAATGTCATTGCCACTTTAAGGCTACTCCATGGGTCTCGAGAGAGCTTCTTGAAGAAATGTGTGTGTGGTACACTTCTTCAGAGCTTTAATTGCCCTTGCCTAGTCTAATCGGGTGATTTTTAATGCTTCGGTATTAAACCAAGCTAAGAAGTCTCTTAGTGATTCATCTTACCCTTGTTTTATAAGCTCCAAGGCTCATGTTTGCATCTCGTTGGGAATGCTTGCTGCAAATTTCTTCATGAAACTGTCCACCAACTACTTAAAGTTCTTGATACTCCCTTCTTTCAAGCTCTCATACCACTTGGTGGTCGATCCGGCATGCTTTGTAATGTTGGGGGCTTTAAACTTGCTAGGCATCTGGTACTCGACTATTCTTGTATGAATGGAGACCTTAGCTTGATTGTTAAGTCTCTATCTCCAGACTTTTTCTTTCCTCCAAACTCTTCCATACATTGCTTCATCATCTCTCTCATATCTCAAGGGTTGTGATTTGAAGCCTCCTTCTCTCTATCTCCCCTCCTTCGAGACTTCGATCTATGAGAGGTTCTTATCTCTCTATGCTCTCATAGATTGATTCACTCTCCCCTACTTTCCTTCTCCCCATTTCAATCTAGACTCATTCAAGTCTTTAGAGCTTTCCTCATCTCTGTTTTGCCCACTTCCTCCTCTTCTCCTTTCTCCTCATTTGCCTTCTTTATGCTTTTTTTTGAAGTCAACTATGGTTTGGAGGGATCACGCTAGGTCAGGGGTAGATGAGGTGCTTGTGGGTGGAGTTCCATGGGTAGCATTTCTTATTGGATGGCTTGGTTAAGCGTTAGTGGCATTGTTTCCATTATTTTGAGGGTCGTCCCTAATTAGAGTTCTAAATAGTGCAAGCTTTGGATCAAGAAAGGAAAGTTAGTGTGACTATCCTTAAAAAGAGAAGAGAATATAGTTGTTTGATATTAGAAAAAAAACATTTTTTTAATCGATTTTCCACGGACGACACTAATTTGATAAGCCTTGGACCCAATAACTTTTGATCTCCTTTAGCTTGGCTTGAACTGGATTGAACCTTGAACTTGAATTACATGCACTATGAACAAACGCGAACCCTTAGAACAGATTAGGGTTTTGGCCTAACAAAAGCCCTTCAACATTGAAGTCAGATGGATGATTCAATAATGCTTTAGACTCTTTTGAACCCTTAGAACATATTAGGGTCTGAGAGTTTGGAGTGAGTATCACATACCTTGTAATATGTGCCCATGTGAGATATTTATAGTGTGGCTTAAGATCCCAAGGTGGACACGTGTCGCTATGTGGGAGTGTCACATGTCACGACCTGATTAGTTCGTATTATGATCCCTTAATGAGCGTAGGACACATGTCTAAGAGAATATTCCACTAATCTTCTCACTAGAGTCCTTATGTCGGAGGTGCCTTCAACATATTATTCGACAAAGGTCACTCCTGGAGTTTTATGATCTTGGATTATTTTTGGATTTTGCCTTTTTTTAGCCTTCCTAAGCCGTTGTCTTATAACATGTGAATTTTAGGTCTATTGTATTCTGGCTAGACCCGTAGCAAGAATCACTCTCCACACACTTATGATTATAGATGAAATAAGGTCAATGTAAATGCTATGCTGGCAATAATTGGAAACCTGCATATTTGTTTTATCTTAGACCTACAATCCATTCAGTCATTTTTTTCAATTCCCGTCATTTTCACTAAACTAATACCATAAGCAGTCTTCTCTCACCTACTATTACAGCCTTTGTTGACCGAACTCACTTTAGATTGGTCCATTGGTTGAATTGTCCAAATTAAAGGGGAGTGGTTGCAAAAGGCAATCCTTTGTTACACATCTACTCTGCTAACTCTTTGAAAAATACACGTTTGTAACTTGTTTAATGTTATATTCTTTGACTAGTTTCTGAAAATTTTGTTCAATTTAAACTATTATGTTCTTTGTCTTAATTTTATTTTCAACATGTTAAATAAGTTGGTGCCAAATGATTCTCTACCGCATCAAAAACAACTTCCAAAATTAGCAATAATAATAAATTTCTTAATAATAATAATTTTTTTAAAAAAATAGAAAGAATGAAAAAGAAGAACAAAAAAAAAATGTTAAAATGATAGTTTAGAACGGTGACATTTTATTTCTACTTATTGAAGAATAACATAGAAATTTTTAATCTTATTGTATAAAATTTTCGAATGCAATAATAATAATAATAATAGTAATTTAAGAAGTTGGAATGAATTAAGAACTAATAATAGTAACTCCTATAAAATGATGTCTTTAAGCAATAGTAAATAATAATATAATTATTTCGTATAAAATTTCAGACTTATGGAAGTTCCAGAGCACAAGTTTCTCAAATGTAAATAACCTGACTTCTGTTTAAACGAACGCGGATTCTCAAACACTTTTATCACGATTTGTTTGAATTTCACTAAACTTTGATCGTAAATTGAAGATAAAATTTAGAATTGAAAATTGTAAGCATATTGAAAGTTGACAATTACAGTAAATGAAAAAATACTAAGAAAAACTTAAAAATTGATGAATATAGTAAAAGAAAAGACTGATTGATGAAAAATTAAAAACTTGGAACTGAAACTGTGAATTTGATTTGAAAATTGACTTGAGTTAATTGTGTGGTTGATTGATTGATAAGTTGTTAATTATTGTTGTTGAGTTTGATAAGATTTTTTTTGGTTGTGTCCAATTTTGTATATGCTACTGCTTTTATATCACTTTACCAGTCAGAAGATAGAATATCAATAATCATCTGAGGAAGACATAAATATTCAGTTATAAATGTTATATTATTTTGTCTCCAAGGCTTAGTGTCTGAAATTCTTCAATACCGATCTTATACTGATTCATCTTTTAAGCATTTAGTTGGGTTTCATAATTATTTAGATAATTAAACTTAACAAATAAATTATTTTGAGTCAATAATTATTTAATTTAATTAATTCACATTTAAAAATCTAAAATTTCATTTTAGGCAACAATAATAATATTATTAATAAATAAATTTTTATTTATTAATATGTTCCTTTGTATATACATAAATTTTCAATTACATGAAAATGAAAAGGAAAGAATAGTCTCTATTTGTAAGCCTGCCTCTTTGTACTTAGTCAATGTAGTTGGTCGAGTCTTTTCTTGTAGAATATATTACTGTTTTTCTTTTTGCCCTTTTGGAGAGTTCATGTATGTATATCCAATTTGGCTGGTTGTGATATTTTGAAAATGGGCACCATGATATAGAAAAACTAAGATTAGCTTCAAATTTAATAATTCAGTAGTTGGTGAGATGGAGCCCCTTTGCAAATTGTAATATTGAATTTTAATATTTCTTATAATCAAAGTAACTAAGTAGCTAGAATGTACATTCTCATCATTAATTTAATTTCCTGCATAATTTGACCATATATTGTGTTTATTTATACATAATGTAACATATTTATGATACAATCCAACATTTTTTATATACATATTGATGCGTGTGGTTCTGACCAATGCTGGATCAGGACTGCTCTGGTTGAACTGGAACAAACCTACACAGATAAGACAATGGTCAAGGGTGGCTGGACGTTGTGTCCCGCGATAACCCTCCGACGCTCAAGTCAGGAATAGGTTGTATTGATGAAACTCTTAAAAATGAAACTTAGCAAAGTATTTGGATTATGAGGATAAATGTTTATTACCTCGTTTGAGTCGCTGAGTACTGAATAAGTCTGCACAAATGTGAGGATAAGTGTATTAAAAGGTCAATCAAAATTTTTCTACTTATACAGTTAGAAATCTGCAATTAATTTTGTACTAAATAAATCTATTTAGAGTATTAAAGCATTATGGGCTCCCTTCACCCGCGAATTGTAAGCAAATGACAGCGGCCTCCACCAAACTCTTTTGTCACTTTATCCTCTTAAAATCTTTAGGTTGAGATGACTCTTACCAACCACTACATCCCCTTTATCTATATAAACCCCAAAAAATCTATTCAAACCCATAACACACAATTAACAAACAAAATCAAGCCAAAGTCTAAAGCATTTACCACCAAAACTAATGGCTCCAGGACAGCAACAAGACCCACAAAACCATCAAGAAGGTGGCCACTCCAATCTTCAACAGAGTCTAGCTATTTACAAGGCAAGAATTTATAAATCATTTTCTTTTCTTTTTTTTTTATTGGTTTTAAGTGTACTCATTTTGATTTCCTTCATTTATTTTTTGTTTCAGGATATACTTGAAAATAAAGAACCTGAACCAGCTAAAGAACAGGAAAGCCAAGTTGGAAGGCACCAGGAAATTGGTCACAAAAGTCTTTTGCAGAGTGATGCTCTTTACCAGGTAATTATTAATTAATGACGTGATTAAATTAATTATTTCCATTCAGAATAATGATTTAACATTTTAGTTCTTTTTTCATTTTGCAGTATATACTTGAAACTAGTGTGTATCCTAGGGAGCCTGAAGCATTGAAAGAGCTTCGAGAATTGACAGCAAATCATCCATGGTGACTTTTCTTTCTTTCTTTTTTTTTTTTTTTTAAATTTAATAATTTTCTACTGTCGTTAATGGTTAAGCAATGTTGAGTAATTTAACCTGAATAACAAATTGATAAAACAGGAACATTATGACTACATCAGCTGATGAAGGGCAATTTTTGAGCATGCTACTTAAGCTAATTAATGCTAAGAACACAATGGAAATTGGTGTTTATACTGGCTATTCTCTTCTTGCTACAGCTCTTGCTCTTCCACATGATGGCAAGGTATTTCATTTTAATTATATATAAATCACATTTTATAAAGGAAAATTAAGATCCCATTAAAAGTTACTCTTAATAATTGAATTATACAAATATGGATTTGAATGTTTCAGATATTGGCTATGGACATTAATCGTGATAATTATGAATTGGGTTTACCTGTTATTGAAAAAGCCGGTCTTGCCCACAAGATTGACTTTAGAGAAGGTCCTGCTCTTCCTGTTCTTGATCAATTAATCGAATCCGTAAGTATTTTAGAATTAATTTTAATTAAATTTTATAAAGTCTTAATATTAATTTGTGACAAAAAAAAATAATTTTGTAATGTGCAGGGAACATACAATGGAACATTTGATTTCATTTTCGTAGATGCTGATAAAGACAATTACCTAAACTATCACAAGAGAACAATTGAGCTTGTGAAAGTTGGAGGAATTATTGGGTACGATAATACCCTATGGAATGGATCTGTGGCTGCATCAGCTGATGCACCATTGAGGAAATATGTTAGGTACTATAGAGATTTTGTGTTGGAGTTCAACAAGGCCATAGCTGCTGATCCAAGGGTTGAGATTTGCCAGCTCCCTGTTGGTGATGGGATTACTCTGTGCCGCCGCATTAGCTGATCATATTATATGAATTAGACCATGTGATTGTTTTGTTAATTCAATAATTGAATACCAAATGAGTTGAAAGATCTCCATATTATCATTTTGAATAGTCAACATTGTTTCATAAAAAAAAAACAAAAGAATGTATTACTGTAATTTGTTCTTTGAAGTCCCAAAGCTTGAAATTTACTAAAATTTTATTTCCAAGTGATTAGTGTAATATAATCTCCCTCTCAATTCTAATCAAATAATAATATGATATTTTGTGGCCAAATTGCAAACACACTAAAAATTGACGATGGATATCGATCAGCCCGGTTAGAATAACTCAAAAAATGAATTTCTTCAAAATTTCAAACTAAATGGAATAAGCTTCTAAATCAGTTGTCAAATTTTAATTTGGTCCAATTCAATTAGGTTGGTTTTCAATTTTGATTTTTAAAATTTAAGTTTTACCAAAACTGGATTGAAAAATAAAATTAACATATACTCTAAACTGAACTGATTCATATAATAATTAAATTCACCAAATCAAAATGTAATTGTCCCTAACATACCAATCATAGATCACGTCACTATCCAATCAAAGTACTCTCAGAGCCAACTTCACGCCGACACCTATCATTTACTACAGTGACACTTTCTTATAAATAAACCTTAGTGACTCCAACTTAAGGTATGACAAACTAAATACACTTTTTCACTTCAGACTTTCTCTCTCTTATCATACTGACTTGAGCATTAGAGGTTTCCCACCGGGCACCCTGAATGGCACTTCCTAACCTTATTTCCTATGCAGGTTCCATCACATTAACCAAGGAGCACTTTCGACCCCTGGAGTGATCAGTACCTCCATCAACCTCTATCAATTGGTGCCCTATGTGGGAAATGCCAAGTTTCCTAGTTTTCTCTTCTTACTTTAAGGATTGTCACACTAACATTCCTTTCTTCTCTTTAATTTATCTCATTCCTTCAGAGCTTGTACACAGGAAGTCCTCCAAAATTGAGTCCACCCATGAAGAAACCTACAATGTTGATAATTCACCATCGCCACTAGTTACTACCACAGCTCAAGTCACTAGTACACCCATTACAAACGCCCAATCTTCCACTCTGACAGCCTTAAACATCTTAACCACCTCCTTACAAGCCCTTTAAAGCATTATTTGCCAAGCTTAATTGCCCAGTATCTCAACTCCCACCATACAGCTCTCACAACTCGCTATTACACCAGAACTTGTGAATACCTTGCAAGGCATAGTCACCAACTTTGTCCTGCTAATTCCTAAGCTCCAGCGAACCCCCATACCAGACCTGACCATTGATGGGGGAAACAATGGCCCACCTAAGGTGAACAGATAGCTTAACTTCAACACTCCTGCTATAGGAGTAGAAGTGGGAAGGGTACCACCCTTGGGGCCTTTAGGTAGGGGAGGAATGATAAGATCGGTAGTGGAGATTCCTGGAGCGGAAGGCAAGGAAGATGAGGAGAGGCGAGGGTAAGTGATGATTGGGAAGGAATGGAAGATAGGCCAGCAGCTAGCGAGGCTAGACATAGTAGAAGAATGATGATAGGAGAGTCACTCTCATAAAGCCACAGAGAGAAGACATATGCACTCCTACAGGCATGGATCATGTAAAGAAATGGTGATCAAGAAGCCTCAAGCCACTACGACTCGAGAATAAACATCAGGGATGAAGTGAGGAAGTATGTAAAAGAAATAGTTGGTATAAGACCCAGCAATAGAACAGACTTTACTCTAAATATAAAGTCTTCATTTACTAGGAGGATTGTTGAATTTCAAATGCTAGAAAAGTTTAAAAAACCTTAGATGATGAAGTATGACAACAGTCAAGACCCTAAAGTCCACGCGTTAGAATACAAACATTTGGTGCTATTACAAACCACCAGAGAAGAGGCACCTTGCTGAGCCTTTAGAAGTACCTTGGAAGGGACATCAGTGAAGTGGTGTGATGGGTTGCCAGACGGAAGTATAGACTCATTCTGAGACATGGTGAGCCTATTTCTGAAGAGGTTCTTAGCTAGTATTCCAATACCCATGCCAACCTGAGCCTTGGAGTAGGTGGAGCAGGGCTCGAAAGAATCGCTAAGAGACTTCATTGCCAGATTTAATAGGAAAACTTTGAAAGTTTCAGATATAGATTAGCAAGAGTTGTGGAAGCCCTACAGAAGTGCACAACACATTAGGACTACTTCAAAGCCTTAGTTAGGAGTTGTCCTAAAACACTAAATGTTGTTATGGCTTTAGTAGAGGAATACATCAAGCGGGATGACGCCTTCGGGGAGAGCAAGTTCTATAAGAAGAGGAGGTCAAACATGGGAAACTCCTCTCATAAGAAAGGTAAGAAGAAAGATACTCTAGGTGCTGGAGTTCAGGGGCCAAACAAAGCTCTCAGCCTAGATAGGCAAACATGCCCTGAAAGGAGAGGTTCAACCCTTCGAAGTTCACACCATTGAATGTTAGGCTGGAGGTTGTATTCACAGATTTCTAGGATAAGGATATTTGGAGAAAGCAGACACCCATCAATAAAGATCCTAACATGAGGGATAGGTCTCAGTGGTGTAAATTTCACAACACTCATGGGCATACAACAGACAAATGCCACTCACTATTGGAGGAGATTGAGAGGCTAATCAAATAGGGATTTCTGTAGAACTATGTGAGAAAGGTCGACCAAGCTGACTTGGTTAATCAGTTGCAGAATGTGCCTTTAAATGATGGGACGGCAGGAGACATATCATACCTCACTAGGGGCTACAAGAAGTACAATAAAGTAAAAGGAAGGAGAAAGCTACAACTCGAACCCACAAAATGTAAGAATTTGTCTCTTACAATGGCACCAAGCAATTGCTGGAGGGATAGCGAGAGGACCCTCGAGGAAGGCAGAGATTATGGTGATAATGACAATAGTGGCTAACTTTAGAGTTCGGAGAATCTGTGTGGATATGGGCAGCTCTTTGAACTTATCTTGGGAAGCCTTATATTATATTAATTTAAATAATAATCAGCAAAGAGTATCCATAAAAATAATAATAATAAGTTTAATTTAAATTAATGATAATATAAATTATTTAAACACTAATAAAGGGAAAATAAAAAATAAAAAGAATAAACTAAAACTTATGTTTCTCTATAAGAAATAATAATATGTCTTTTAACTAGAGAGTTGATGAAAACCAATTTCTTTAATGGTGTTTTTTTTTCACCGGCTATTTCTACATAATATACCCGTAGAACTATAATTTTAAGTCTCTATTCCGTTTGATGATATTTAATAGTATCAATTATTTAGTTATCAAAATCTAAATAATTATCCATTATCGAATTTATAACAAAAAGAAAATGTGAAAATAATATCAAAATATAAAGTATAAAAATTATATGAAAATAAAGTGTGTAATTCATATATATTTATAATAGATAAATTTAATAGATGCTGAATATAAAAAGTAATATATATTTAATAAATTTCTAATTTATATTTATATTATTATTTCTAATCCTAATCTAATTCTAATTCTAAAAAAAGGTAATTGTGTAAGATTATGTTGTATATGAGTATTTAATATGTTCAATTTCTCTTTGTTAACGATTGATTTATTAAGAATGGGGCCTTATTAAGAGTATTTGTAATATGATAGTAGGAAACACTAATTACATACGTTTTTTTTTTTTGGCTATTTAATAGCTATAAAACGATTGAACCTTTTTTTTCGCAATATATACTTTATTTTTTTGCTATTAATAGCTATATTATATGTTTTTTAGAATTAAATTTATTTATTAGTTAATATATTATTATTTTAGATTAACAAAATATTCTTAAATTAAAAGAAGATTGGGGCAACAGGATAATTTTTCCGATCATCCTTTAGCCATTATAATAATAATAATAATAATAATATGAAATCTATCCTGACACGTATTAATTTTTGTTCTTAGCAAGTTCTTTTTCTAAACTAATTTTTTTCCTTTTTTTTTATTTATTTTTATAATATAATATGAAACCTATTTATCATATGAACCTATCTAGAAATCAATATCAAAACCTATTCTCAATGTATTTCCTCCTATTACAAACTCCTTATCTTTATAAACCTTTTAAAGTGTTTTCCTACGTTGGGGGGGGGGGGGGGGGGGGGGGGGGGGGGGGGGGGGGGGGGGGGGGGGGGGGGGGGGGGGGGGGGGGGGTTGGTGGGGTGGGGTGGTGTGGAATGTTAT
>CAOJBK013611225.1:0-14767 GCA_948294925.1 Codiaeum variegatum
TTAAGTATGTGGAAAATAATGATTTTAAGAAGATTCTTCAAGATTGCTATTTTTATCAAAATAGCTTACAAAAGGGATCAACTCAAACAACATTCATATTTAGTTTATTTGATATCAAGAAAAATGCAAGCAAGAAGAATACATGGTTAGTTGAAAATTCATACAAGTACCTTAGAGATATTTGGGTTATGAGTTTCAAGTTTGGGACTAATTGTATTAAAGAAAGTTTCAATGATTTAATTAATTTATTCAAACACAATGTCAAGATGAAGATTCAACAAGTCAAAGATCAAAGAGTCAATCTCCTTTCAAGACAAGGAATACTACAAATATTTTTTTCAAATTGGAAAAAGAATTATTTTTCCAAATTGGTGGAGGATTTGACTTTTCCAATATTTGATTTTTTAGTTAATTTGTTTTATAATAGGAATATTTATATTTCTTATTTTGTAAGTTATGGTTTTTAATTCCTTTTTATGATAGATTTTCTTTCTTATTACTAACTATAATTGTAAAGGGAATTCTCCCTATAAATACTCCAAATTTTTACTTGTACGAAAGATTTGGTCTAATTATAAAACTTTTTTATGAAATAAAGTGAGAATTGTTTTCTTTACTTTGTTCTTTGTGAACTTTACAAATTGTTTGTATTGTTTTCAAAATTCTATCTTGTCAAATCAGTTGCAAAACTTATTATTAAGTTTTTGAAATTGAGAGACATACATCTTTTTATAGTTAAGGATCTTATTTCATCTATAAACAAGGGTTTTAACTCAATTTTATTACCTACTACTTGAACAATCCTTGGCAAAATTCTAAATATATTGATTTGGGTTCTACCTCAATCTATCAAACCTCGAGGAGCCAAAGGCACCAAACCTAGCTAGACTGGCAAAAGACCCTCCAACGGGGGCACCAAGACCTCAATAGAGTCGAGGCACCAAGGCAAACTTAACTGGCGAAAAATACTACAAGGGAAGCACTAAGACTTAGACGAGTCAAGATGCTAAACACGACTCAGAGGGTAAGAGACCTAGATAAGGTCCTGTGACCTAAACAAAGACACTGAAGGTGTCAAACAAAACAAGAAACACAGTGGAAAATACAGCACTACGCGAAGCCTAAGGTATGTTTCAACTAAAGGAAAATAAAGGTAAAATCACACAGTAAAAATAGAAAGAAAAAAAAAGAATTTTATTAAATCAAATAATTATACAAGTTACAATATGAGCTACAAATACAAGTACAAATGACAAAGTAGAACTAACAAAGCGAAAGCCCTATGAGAGGAATTGTGAAGAGCTAACTTCTTGGTTTGAAGCCTAAATCAGGGTGCCGATGGGCATTTGATCCTCATGATCCGTACTCGAATGGCTGGAGGAGGATGCTTGGAGAGTGTTTCTTGATTTGTCATAGGCAGACGGTATTCGGTCCATGAAGGAGAGGTCAGGAGCATTCATGTCATTAAGATATTCATGAAGCTGAATGTCCGGCACAACTCCCTCCGAAACTAAGGGGTTGAAGCGAGCCTTTGCTTCTAGGAACTTCTCAAACACGGATGCCAAGGCTCGGTTGTACCACTCTGCACTCCTCTGGACCACCTCAATGCTATGCCATCCCTTGAAGAAACGAGACTCAACGAACTTCCGAACCTCCTTTTTAAGAAGTTGTGGCAGTTTGTCCACTAAGGCCTCCAACCTCTTGACATACATGTCAGCCACCTCACTTGAATTCCGGGCCTCGCTACCTATCTTCGGAAAGCACTCCCCGAGCCCAGCATTTTCAACCTCTAAAGCTTCGGTTTTCTGCCTCAAGAACTCATTGGCAGATTCCATCTCTTAATACTTCTTCTGGAGGGACTCCAGCTCAGCAGCACGAGCCTCTGAGGCCTTCTTCTCAGCAGACAATGCCTCACCCTTCTCCTCAACAGCTTTTCGAAGTATAGACACCTGCTTCTCCAGCGCTTCATTTGAGGCAACAGCCCATCAAAGTGAGCAACAACCTCCTACAGACAAGAAGAAGAGGGTAAAGAAAAAGATCAAAACAATTAAAAAAAAACCTTTAGGGCATGCGAAGCCTAATCTCGAAAGATGACCAAGCTTGGGGGACGTAAAGAACCATGTAGATTGAGCAGGGGGACCACGAGGCAGCCCAGTAGATAGATTACCTCCGTAGGTAGATTGAATTGGGAGAATCTCGCCACAAACGTCTATGTACACCCTCCTATCCACATCAGGAATCTCAGCTGGCCTCTCAGCTTCGGTGGTCCCTTCATCTTCGACAGCTGCAGGCGAAGTTGGTAGAAAGCCTGCCCCTTCATCTAAACCTCTAAGGTCGGATGCAGCTTCAGCAACCACAAGTGTCAGGGACTGATCCACCTCGCGAACAATGTCAGTGGCCCGCTGGACATCTCTAGAAGGCTGTGAAAGTCTGAGAAGAGACTCTAGAGCCCATTCAGCCCCTTGAGTCTCCATCACCTCCCTTAGAAGGACGGATTTGGCCCTAGGCAGAATAGAAGTGGACAGGGCACACCTCCCCAGCTTGTCCATCCTTTTCACCAGTTAGCTTGTCTCCTACAAACAAAGCCTCATCAACAAAACAAATAAGAACAAAGGAGAAGGTGCAAAGGAGGGAATAGAAACCTTTTTCATACCTCGAGGGATTGAGAACCTTTCAGAAGGGGATGAGATGTGGGAGCTCGAGTTAGCATTTGAGCCAAAACTTCCGCAACCTTAACAGCCTTGGAAATGTCTTTAGGGGTGAGTGCTCCAATGTGCCAAATTCCGGACAACCTCAGAAGGCTGGAGCTTGGCGAAGTTCTTGTATTGTTGAGACAACAGGGTCCCATCTTTCACCACATGGATATGGTGGTAGTATTGGCTAACCAACTTGTGGAAAGAACGTTGATTGAGTGCCAGCCTATCCAAGAAGCTCATGACTTGCCCATACACTTGAGCGAACGCAGCATGGTCCCTCACGAGCCCATCTACCACATCACTTAGAATGTTTAAGTGGTGCTTTCTCGATCTTTCCAATCAGAAAGGAGCCTCCACTTGAACTCTAGCACCCTCCACCTCTATAGGCCCCTTGCAAAGCCTCTTGAATCTCCTCCCCTCAACTGCAAGCATCAGATTTACAAAGGGAGCAGGAGCTGCTCCAGAAGGGTCAGCAATACTACTTGGCCCCCTCTTTTAAACTAGGTGTGCATCAAGAACCTCCTCCTCCTCGGGAAGATCATTCATCGATATATCTTCAGTATCGCCCTCAGTAGGCCCAACCACTTCCTCACATTCGTCTTTAGCAGCTGCAATAGCGAGGGCAGTAGGATCTCGCTCTGATGAGGAGTCCAAGTTCTCCTTCTCGACCCTAAAGTTCTTCAGATACCGGTATAAGAATTCCTTCGTATTCCAATTCTTCGAGGCTACGGCAGCCTAATTTTCCTCGTGGGTTCGCATTCTCAAGAGTCCAGTCTGGAAGTAGCGGATGGGCAGAAAGGCCTTATTATCAACAGAGCGGATAGGGAGGTTCGCCTCGGGAAAAGCTTCAACCATTGCCTTGGCGACTTCTTTCAGAACAACCTTGGCCTTTTTGTCCACCTGAGGCTTTGCAGGTAATCCAAGAATAGCAAGGAAGAAGAGGAGGAAGTATGAGTAGAGAAATAACAAATTGAGAAGACTCACCTGAAGACTTTTGCACGTTTCGAGGCAACATGAAAGCCCCATCAGCATGGCGAAGGAAGGAGGAACTCATAATAAGACTCCGATCAAAAGAACGATGACAGGAGGCAAGAATTTGAATACCTTGAGCATCAGAAAGAATCAAGTTCTTCTTAAACTTCTCAACTCTGGGCCTTCCCCTATACACGCATGGGAACCCGAAGCCCACCTGACCCTCCTTGATGGGTTTCAACACTTTCACAGAGAAAAACTTGTCTTTTTCAATCATCCACCTTATTCTCTGTCATCCCAAAGATGGTTCGCAAGGGCTTCTTCTGAAAGCACCAAATGTAGGGTTCGCTGGAAACAGACAAGTTGACAGAAATTCCCAGCACATAGCAGATCACTTCAAAACAGTGCAGGTTTTCAATGGAATCGAGCGTCAGCATCATAGGATTTACTTGGAAATAGTCAAAACATCTATAAAAAAAAGAAATGGGAGGAAAGAGCAATCTCCTGATCATATGGTCATAATACCAAACATAATCCCACTCCCCTGTGGCCATCTCCATCGATGTGTTGGTTGAGAAGATCCTAGCCTCCTGCGAAGGGTGAGTAACACGGATATACTCAGATATACAATTCACGTTCTCTATGAACACACCAAAACTAAAGTTCATAGGAGTAATATCTTTCATATACGGCCTCACCGTGCTATTTATGTGGAAAGCAGTATCTTAAGCCTTGCTCTACTTCTGAGCCTTCTTGGCTTCAAGGAAATACTTTTATTTCTGTGGAGGAATCATGAAAACGTTTCAAGGTAGAAGAACAGAAAGGAAACGAGAAGAAAGTTGAAGAAAGCAACAGAAATGCAGATGAATAGAGAAAGCGTAGGAGCAGAAATTTAGAAATTTAAAATGAAGAGGAAAGCAAGCTTTTATAGATGTCCAAAAGGCATTAAATTTCAAAACGAAACGGCACTAGGCAGACAGTAACCGCTCAAGCCCTTATTGCTCAGCATAAATATGCCAAACCGCTTTACCACGTTGCAAGAGAGAATTGATAGCAATAAAGGCGCCGTTACCTAGAAGACTGGAACGATCTTATCCAAATCAGGCGAAGAGTCGCATTTGGAGCAGTGAAGAGTCACATATGGTCAATTCAGAAATGGCACGAGCCTTCTGGCATCCCTCCATTTGAATTTCAAAATTCGAAATTGCCCGCTCAAATAAGGGGCGCTCTACACCAGGCTCGGTAGACCATTCTCAAGCATTCTTTGAGCTGCGAAGCCTTAGAGTGCTAACACTTAAGGGAGATTACTGATACGACCCTTCATTAGTGTGGTTCCACACCAACTAAGCGTTCGGGATTAGTCTGAGTCTTGCAAGTGTGCTAGTCATTCCCCGAACCCCCGAACCTTCAGAGATCTGGCCTGTTAGCGTTAGGAGTTCGGACATCTGACAGAGACAGCTGATTACATTAGTCATTAGTCCTCCAGTCGTGTCACAGTCCCATCAAGGGTATTTTGTAGTCTACTCAAAGCAGACACGTATCCCAGCTACAAAGACTCAACATTATAAATACCTCTCAAAGCGCTTTATTCAGGTAATACCGAAAAAAATACTCAAAAAGTCACACACATTCCATTTCTGAGAGCTCTTTCTCAACTCCTCTAGAAACTGACTTGATCGTCGGAGGGCTTACGCCGGCCATCCCTGACCGTTTCACTGTCTTGCAAGTAGACTCAATCTAACTAGAGGAGTTCCGTTCAAACTCTGTGGAAGCACACCATATATCAATATCCATTTTCCTAGGGCAAGTTAAGAGAGTTTAAACGTTTGGAAATTCCATTGTTAAATGAAGAACATCTCCGTCTTTCTTTACTATAAATGTATCTTTAAAAAGACTTACTGGAGAATTTACGGCTGTTTAAACCTCACAATGAAGTGAAATGCTGTCTTGTTCAGAATGGTCAGCACAGCAGAGGGAAGGTGGTTGAGCTGATTAATACTTCTGTGAAATGTAAATTGGGGTGTATATAAAGGATAGATGAAATTAGGTGCTTTCTGGTTTTTGTTCTGGTCTTAGTCTGTTTCACTTATTGATTTGTTTTAGCAGCAGTAGATTGTTCTGCTGGTTGGTTAGTTTTTTTTTTATTGGTTTGTATATCATTCTTTTTGGCACCACCCACTCTGAATGACGAGGTATTGTTCATAAAATTTGATTGTTTGTGGCATGCAAACACTTCCTACCACTTTGGAATAGGTGTTGTCAGTTTCTGTGCTTGAAAGATAGAATCTTCCACACCCTCATTTTGCTTCCTTCAGCCTATCTGATGTAAGTGCCTACAGGAACGCATGAAAGAGCTAAATTGGTTGGTCCAAAGGCTAATTTGGAGGCATGGATGGAAGCCTTCTTGACGTTTAAAGCATATGCTAGTTTATTGAATTTTTTTTTTGTTTTGACATTTAAAACTTTATTCTGTGTGAACTGTAGAAATTGACCTTATGTGCCTTTGCTTTCATCAGTGCTATTGTGTTTCACTTAAAAAACTGTACATTCATTATGGTTTACCTCTTAAATTCTTTAGAATGAGTTATCCAAAATGTTTTATAATTGCTCAGAGCTGGATCATAATGCTTGTTTTGTTTATATCATCTTTCTGTTACTGATCATTATCCTTTTTTTTGTAGGTCTCTGGTCAAATGCATTGGCTTGCTCACTTTTAGTGAGCTTGGCTTCTCTTATCTGCCTGATTATCTTGCCAGTTATATTTAGTGAGTCACTTCATAGAGATTAGATATGTTTCAGTTTCTTGCATTTATCTATGGTTTTCTGAAATTTATGTTTGTAAACTTATGTAGATGTTTCTCCATTTTGGTTTTGGTGCCATTTTAGTACATATAATTATTCATACAAACTGTCTAAATGTGTTGTCTTATATTTTCATTGCAGTACAAGGAAAACCATCAAAGGCAGTAGTTGATTCATTAGCTTTATTTGGGGTCAGATTCTTGAACCTTGCTGATTGATTATATTATTAAATTAGTAGCTATTGAGCCCTTGGACGATTTCTTATCATCTATTTTTCTGAGAGAGCTTTGAGCTTTATTGTTGATTCAATATTATTTAGATGGATAACATCGCGTAATGCTTTGTTTGGATGTATTTCTCTGTGACAATCACTTATTCTCTTTTGTCCTTTGTTTTCATCACTTGCTGTTCAATGTAAATTATGGACTTAATGCATATTGATGGTTCATGTAACCTAAATCGATGTCTGCCACACTTGTGGTAACTTATGATTTAGATCTCAAATTCATAGCTTTTCCAATTTTTTAAGTTACTCCAAATGCCACATGTAGTGAAAGTCCAACTGATGCTAAGTTCTTTCTTCTAACTATTTGATTCTTAAACTTGTTATAGTGATGTCAGGATCAGGATCTTCTTGCTCTTTCCTCTCCTTTCCTTTTGTTTCTATTGCATAACTTTTGTTGCAGTCTGCAGTGCTTGATAATCCTATTTCAAAGCTCTGTATTATGATATTGGGCTTTTCACCTAATTATCTTGCTAGCTGCTGCTTCTCTTGGTTTTTGAAATTTTAGTTAGCTGAGTGCATTGTACTAGAAATCTGAAACTTTTCTTCATTTTGTGTTTTATGATTAAGATACTAACTTTCCTTGAAGGCTGGAAAGATTGATGATTTTTTATCCTTTTTATAGTAACCCAGGACCTCATATGCCATAACAATTTGAGCCTGAAATCCTTTTCTAGGAAGGATAGTGAAAGTGGCTGCAAGTCCATCATTTTGTGGATCATTGAAAAATTGTTGTAATTACAGTTTTTCACCGATGTGTTTCATCGTATAAGGAACTCTTGTTAAGTGCAAGTATACGAGTTTTTCCATTCTAACTTTGGTGCAGAATCCTCCTTTAAAAGATCTTGTGGTCATTTGTCTCTAACCTGCAGATCAAATTGCTTGTGCATTTTCATTTGGACTTGTTTGTGATTTCAGCAAAAATATGGATATTTTTGTTTTTCATTTCTAGCGCTATGGTAAATAGTTCCATTCAATTTGATAAAGATTTGCTTTGCCATTTACAGGCAGGAGCTATGTTGGGGGATGCTTTTCTTCACCAATTACCACATGCCTTTGGTATGATTTGATAAAATGTTGTTCGCTTTTCAGATTTACACTATGTTTGTTATAAATGAATTCCACAAAATTTTATGGAATTTATTTGCAAATCATAATTCATGTGTTTAGTTTAAATGAAAATTCATTTGGAATTCTAATTAATCAAATCCATAGAATTGGTCAAACGTAAACTAATTCTACAAAAGTTGTTGGAATTTGCAAATGAATTCTATTTGGAATTCATTTGCAAATGAATTCCTCAATGGAATTGAGCCAAACACTAGGTTATTACTTTTAATGCTTGTTACCTGAACTCATTTGTTACAGCATAACACTTCTAATCTACTTTACTTAGGTTTCATGAGAGCATTTTATACCATCTTCATTGCCTTAATAATTAAATACAGGGTGTAACCCACATTTCATAGAGAGTGGATATTGCAAATTGAGCTCTTTGGAAGCCAATGGCTCCCATCAATAGAAATTTCACTTTATTACCCTAAAGTTGCTAGAGCCTGCTATGAATGCCAAGAAATCTAACACTAATTTTGTATTATTAGAACCATTTTACTGAGTTCATTTTTTACAAACTTGAGTAAATCTTATTAAAGTTAAACGGCAGTTGCAATAGTTTATTGGGTGATAAATCATTAAATCATGTTTTGCAGGTGGAGAGCACTCCCACTCTCATGATCACGACTTTCATTATGCTCATGATGTTAATGGGAATTCACATGCCGGTTCTTTGAAAGATCTCTCTATTGGATTGTCCATTTTGGGTAAGTATCAAGTTACTTTGCTGAGTACTGTTGACTAGTCTCAACCTTTCACTGTTTGAACACATACACAGCCTTGTTCTTCTTCTTGCTGTCACTGGAATTTCTGTTCTGATTCAAGAGTGCATTATCTTCTGCTGTACTTAGGTCTGATATCATGCATGAGCATTGCTAAAGATATGATACGATAAGTGATTATGTAATTAATTAGGATTGATTAGGAGCTTGATTCTAGAGATTAGCTTTCATATATAGCTAGTTTGTATATATATAGTACCTTGTATACCAATTTTAATATAGTGAAATACAGAAACACATTATTCTTCACGGTATCAGAGCAACTCTGATCTAGGATTGGTTTTAGAATTAATTTGGAAAAATTTAGTTTGAAATTGCCTGGTAAGCTTTGGATTTTTGGATCATTGGTCACTGTTTGCTTTGGGTTTTTGGGTCACTATTTTAGAGTGACGTTTGATCGACACCGCTTGCACCAGGAGAACCGCCGGCGGAGCTGCGAGTGAACCACCGGCGCCGACAGAAGTTTCGACTATCCCCCACGCGCCGGCGCGTGGACGCGCGTGAGACGCCCTTTCGCCGCTCGATTCTGTTCTCCGGCGTCGACTCCTCTTTTTTGGTGCTCCTGTGACATTATTTTTGTGGTCATTTAGTTTTTTATTTGCTGTTTGCTCTGGTCAGTTTCCTCTATTTCAGTATTGGAGGTACTACAACTGTTGACTTTTCTAGTTCTTTTTATTTTGAAGTTTTGGTGACTTTAAGTTTTGTGAATTGTTTGAGCATCCATGGTTGAGATTGAAGCAAATATGACTTTTAAGATTTTTGAAGTACTTGCATCCGAATAAAATAAATTTCTCGAATATCAAAAAGCATTAAAATGCAGAAATATGACTTCTAAGGTTTTTGATGTACCTGCATCCGAGTACAGTAAATTTCTCGAATATCAAAAAGCATTAAAATGTTCATCTCATCCTAGAGCTACTATTGCTAAACCGGGTAAAACCAATACACCCTCTTTGAATTCAAAATGGGTTATTGATTCTAGTGTCTCAGATCATATAACAGGTAATTCTGACCTTTTGTCCTTCATCTGATCACATAATTCTTCCTTCTAGTGTCTCAATGACAGATGACTCTAGTCTTAGTTTTTTAGGTACTGGTTCTGTTAAAATACTTTCATCGTTGCCCTTGTCATCTGTTTTGTGTCTACCAAAGTTCACATTCAATTTAATTTATGTGAGTAAAATTACTCGAGCATTAAATTGTCGTGTCATATTTGAGCTTGATTATTGTATCTTTCAGGATCGGGTGACGGGAAAGATAATCGGTAAATGGCGTGAATCTAGAGGTCTCTATATTCTGGATATACAATTATCAATAGCCCTTGCTTGTTCATGTATGATCACTCCTTTCGATGCACACAGTAAGTTAGGTCATTCATCCCTGGCTTCATTAAAAAAATTATGCCCTCAATTTCATAATTTATCTTCCTTAGAATGTGAGTCATGTCAATTTGCTAAATATCATAAGTTACCATCTCTTTCCCGACTCAATAAAAGAGCTAGTTTTTCTTTTGAATTAGTTCATTCAGATGTTTGGGGTCTATGTCCTGTTGTGTCAAAACTTGATTTTAAATATTTCGATAAATTATTGATTATTTTTTCAGGATTACTGGAATTTACTTTATGAAAAATCGTTCTGAACTGTTCTCTTACTTTAAAGCCTTTTGTGCTGAAGTAAAAACACAATTTAATACTTCTTTGCATTCACTGAAGAGTGATAATGCAAAAAAAATACTTCTCTGAAGCCCTTCAAAATTACATGCTCCATAATGGCATCTTGCACCAATCCTCTTATGTTGATACACCTTCTCAGAATAGTGTAGTTGAAAGAAAAAACAAACACCTCCTCGAAACAACTTGAGCACTTCTATTTTAAACAAAAGTCTCTAAGCAATTTTCGGCAGATATTGTGTCTACGGCTTGCTTTTTATCAATTGAATGCCTTCCTCCGTCTTCAATGGTGAGCCTCCTCATGGTGTCTTATTTCCTAATAAACATTTATTTCCTGTTGAACCACGTATATTTGGAAGTTCTTATTTTGTTCATGATGTTTGTCCTTATACAGCCAAATTGGACCCTAAATCTTTAAAAAGTGTTTTTCTGGGGTATTTTCGTGTACAAAAGGGGTACCGTTTCTGTCCTAGTCTTAACAGGTATCTAGTGTCAGTCGATGTTACATTTCAGGAACATATTCCTTTTTATTCCCAGTCTCCTTTTTATCCAAGTCAAGAGGAGGATGATGATAATCTATTGGTTTATACTATCTCTACTTCAACTTTTGAAACACCACCAACACTTGAAATACCATCCCCACCACCTCCACCACCCCCAAAGCCTCCAATTCGACAGTATACTCCAGAAGACAGGAACTTCTAAAGACGTGTCTTGCACTAGTTTCCTCTTCACCATCAAATTCACTTCCGAATAATACTAATTTAGTTTCAGATGATCTTGACCTTCCCATTGCTCATCGTAAAGGTAAACGTCAAAGTACCTATCATATTTCTTCTTTTGTTTCATATAATCCATTGTCTCCTTCTTGTTCTTTTGTTGCGTCTCTTGATTCAAATCTTATTCCAAAAACTCTTCATGAAGCATTATCCCATCCTGGTTGGTGTGCTGCAATGATAGATGAGATGAATGCTTTACATACTAATGGTACTTGGGATTTAGTAGATTTACCTGCAGGAAAGAAGGCCATTAGAAGTAAATGGATTTTCACAGTGAAAGTTAAACCTGATGGATCTATTGCTAGATTAAATGCTCGATTTGTTGCAAAAGACTATGCCCAGACTTATAAAATTGATTGCTCTGACACTTTTTCTACTATTGCTAAACTTCTGTCATATTATTCATATCAATGGCAGCTATGACTGACCTTTGCATTAGTTAGACATAAAAAATGTATTTCTTCATGGTGATCTTTAAGAAGAGGTGTATATGGAGCATCCATCGGGTTTTGTTGCTCAGAGGGAGTATGAAAAGATTTGCCATCTTCGAAAATCATTGTATGGCTTGAAACAGAGTCCTCGGGCCGGGTTTTGAAAGTTTAGTCGGGCTGTTGAAAAGTTTGGCATGAAAAAGAGTAAGTCAGACCATTTTGTCTTTTACAAGCAGTCTGCTGCTGAGATTATTTTGTTGGTTGTTTATGCCGGTGATATTGTCATTACAGGTAGTGATATTGAAGCTATTTCATCTCTTAAATATTTTCTTCATAACCAATTTTATACAAAAGATTTAGGAGTACTAAAATATTTCTTGGGTGTTGAGGTGATGAGGAATAAGAAATGTATCTTTTTATGTCAAAGGAAATATATTCTTGATTTATTAACTGAGATAGGAAAATTGGGGTCTAAGTCATATAGCACTCCAATAACTCCTAACTTACAGCTCACAAAAGATGGTGAGTTATTTGAAGATCCTGAGAGATACAGAAGATTGGTTGGGAAGTTGAATTACCTCACTATAATTCGTCTAGATATTGCGTATCCAATCAGTGTTGTAAGTCAATATATTCATCTACAACGATTGGTCATTGGAGAGTTGTGAAGCAAATTTTATGCTATTTGAAAAGTACACCCGGATAAGGAATCCTATAGGTCAACCATGGTCATACTAGGATTGAATGCTTTTCAGATGCTGGCTAGGCAGGGTCAAAGGAAAGTAGAAAACCTATTTTAGGCTACTGTATTTTTGTTGGAGGAAATTTAGTCTCGTGGAAGAGTAAGAAGCAGGATGTTGTCTCACTGTCAAGTATAGAATCAGAATATAGGGCTATGGCCAAGTCCACATGTGAAATAATATGGATATATCAGCTTCTCGCTGAAGTGGATCTCAAGGTCTCAATTCCAGTCAAATTATGATGTGATAATCAAACAGCACTTCACATTGTTTCAAATCCAGTCTTCCATGAACGAGCGAAGCTTGTTGAGATCAATTGTCATTTTATTCTTGAAAAGATCCAAAAGGCGTGATTTCGACAGGATATGTGAAAACTGGAGAACCATTTGGAGACATATTCACAAAAACTCTGAATGGAGTTAGAATTGATTATTTATGTAGCAAGTTGGGTATGATTAACATGTATGATCCAACTTGAGAGGGAGCGTTAAAAATATGATATGATTAGTGATTATGTAATTAATTAGGATCTTGATTCTAAAGATTAGTTTCCATATATAGCTAGTAAGTTTGTATATATATAGTACCTTGTATACCTATTTTAATATAGTGAAATACAGAAACACATTATTCTTCAAGCATGACAGCGACCTAGTAGTCATTTTAAAAATTCAATTCAAATGTTCTTCTTAATTTATGTTGTGATCCAAGAATGCATTATCTTTTGCTATTCATACTCAACTCAACTCAACTCAAAACCCAACAAAACCTTAATTCCAAGTTAATTGGGGTCGGCTGTATGGATTTGCTTTCTCCACTCGGGACGATCGCGAACCATATTATCTAAAATGTTTAAAAACTCAAGATCATGTTGAATGACTCTATTCCAAGTTAGTTTAGGTCTACTCCTCCCTTTTTTACCCACATCTACTATAAGGTGTTCTAATTTTCTAACTGGTACATCTAAAAGTCTACGCCACACATGTCCGAACCATCTTAGTCTCCCTTCTCTCAACTTGTCTTCTATAGGGGCAACTCCGACTTTATTTCTGATATACTCATTACGGACTCTATCCATTCTAGTATGGCCGCACATCCATCTTAGCATCCTCATTTCTGCCACACCAAGTTTAGAGACTTATTGTGCTTTTATAGCCCAACACTCACTCGCATACATCATAGCAGGCCTCACCGTAGTGCGATAAAATTTTCCTTTTAGTTTATGTGGAATCTTTCGATCATATAATATTCCGAAAGCACTCCTCCATTTCATCCACCCCGCTGTTCATAATTATAATATAATGCATGAGCATGTCAGTGAATTAGTAGCCTTGTAAAAAAATTGTGATACCTCATTTCAATTTAGATAACACAGCCTTGTTCTTCTTCTTGCTGTCACCGGAATATCCTGTTGTGATTCAAGAGTGCATTATCTTCTGCTGTTCTTAGTTCTGATATCATGCATGAGCATGACAGTGACTTAGTATTCAATTTAAAAATTCAATTCAAATGTTCTTCTTAATTTATTTTGTGATTCAAGAACGGATTATCTTTTGATGTTCGTAATTATAATATAATGCATGAGCATGTCATTGAATTAGTAGCGTTGAAAAAAAATTCAGAAAAGTTTGCTGTGTCCTTCACTTAAGCTGAAAACTACAATTAGTGTTATGGACTTGATTTTAATTCTATTGGTTTAAGCACTTGTCAGAAAGAATAGGGGATATTTTGGTAAAATGATGCAGTCTAACTTCTTGTTTAATTTGTTTGGTTGCTTTTGTTGTAGAGGTTTGCTGTATAATCTCATCATTTACCTTCATAGATGTTAGATTTGTTGATCTCATGTTCTGATTATCATCAGGGATTTGTAGATTGGTTATGACACCTTGAATTCTGATCATTGTTTATTTGTTGTTGCAGCTGGCATTGTACTTTTCTTTTTGTTGAGAAAGTGGTTAGATATGTTGAAGACAATGCATCTGGAGTTCATGCATGGAGTCATGGTCATCACCACCATCATCACAAGAACAGTAAGAAATTGAAAGATGATGATGATAATGGTGTTAATGATGTGGTGCATTCACAATCTCCCGTAGAAACTGAAGGAAAAGAAGAGTCTGATGAAGCTTCAGATGACTCTTTGAACAGGGATAATAACGTAATTGAACACGAACCTCTTCTTTGGAAGGTAAACTGAGAATTGAGGTGTCATGCTTAGTTGTGTAACATTAGGCAGGTACAGATCAATTGGATTCTGAGTTTAACCTAAAATATTGAGTGTAGAGATGTGAGGATGTGTAGCCTAGCCTGGTTGTGTATGCCCAAGAAATGAAGTGCAGTTGAACAGAAAATCCTTAAAAGAGATTGGTATTTAGAAGCTCCTTATATTTTCTTCGTTAATTTTTTTTATACAAGTAGAAAGGGAAGCAAGTTTCTTCATTTTATTGCAGTGGGTAGTGCAGATGCCAGAACTTGGAGGATGGATTATGTAATTAATCA
>CAOJBK013611423.1:0-15359 GCA_948294925.1 Codiaeum variegatum
AAATAATGTTCATGAAAGCATTAGGTCCATATAAAGTGTCATTTAATAACAAAACATGATCTCTGAGATCAATAAGGTAGTCCCTATAGCCTTGGCTACAACACTTACACCATTTCCAATCTTCAAGACTACCTCATCATTATCCAAGCTTCTCTGATTTGTCATTGCCTGCATAGAAGTACAAATGTGAGAACTTACACCACTATCAAGTATCCAAGTAAGTGATGAACTAAATGGTACATTAGAAATAGAATTAGAACTAAAATAACTAAAAGATGTTTCATAAGACTTACTCTTTTTCTTGCCCTTCTTCTTCTTCTTCCTATCCTTTTAGTTCTCCAAGAACCTAGGACAATTCCTCTTCTAATGTCCCACCTCATCGCAATGGAAACACTTTGCCTTGCCTTTTGATGCTTCTTTTATGGACTTATCCTTAGTAATGCCACCCATGGCCTTAAAAGTGGAAGCCTTTTTATTTCTCTTCTTCTTCTTAGTCCCACTATGAGAAGAAGAAGCGACAAGAATGACTCCTTTCCCTTTAGGACCACCCATATCCTTTTCGACATTAACCAAACTCGCGTGTAGCTCTGCAAGTGTACATTCAATCTTGTTCATATGAAAATTCATAATGAAATTATTAAATAAGAGTGGGATAAATTGAAGGATCAAATCCATTTGAAGCTCTGTATCCATGAAGAAATTCAGATTCTCCAATAACTCAATGTAACGAATCATCTTATAGACATATGGGCCAACCTACTCTCCCTCTTGCATCTTCGCCCGGGATAATTCCCTAGATATCTCATATCTAATAGACCTACTCATCTCACCATAAAGTTCTTTAAGGTGAGCAAGTATGTCTGAGACCTCAACCATGTGTTCATGTTGCTTATGCAACTCCTTAGACATGGATGCGAGCACAATAAACCTTGTCGATAAGTAATCGTCATGCCACTTCTTCCAAGTGACACGTTCCTCATCCGAAGCCTTTGGAGGCAAAGGACCAGGCAACGGTTTATCGATCACATAAATTGTTTTCTCATAAGAGAGGACAAGCTTAAGATTTCTTAACCAATCCACATAATTATTACCAATAAGCTTATTCTCATGCAAAATGCTAGTTATCAGGCAGGTGGAACTAATATTATCATAATGTACTACATAAAATAATAAGATTGAAATTAGTACTAGTTATATATTAAATGTAATCACCATATTGATTTGGTCTTTAATCAAATTGGCACTCCCACTAACTTGGTGAATCCTACACTTCCAAATAGGAAATGGAGATTCAATTAGGGTAAATCTCTAGTGGGTCGATTGAAATCATACAAATGAACAACTCTTATTCATCGAATCCTGCAAGCTACGCATTATCTTTCTAAGGATTCGATTCTTGCATGTGAACGACTCTTGCTCATCACAACTCTTGTGAGATTCAATCTAGATGCTCCTAATAGTTCCAGCCTCAGGTACACATTGCCATTCTTGGCCTTTCATATTAGTTAAGTTAAACCCATTAGACCAATAAGTATGAAGATTTGAATATTGCATAACTCGTGTATGCATTGCCGTTCTTGCCATACAATGTATCTCATACTCACAACATCTCATGTTATACAATGAATTTAAGGAAATAAGTTCCAAGATTCATTACTCCAATAGAGAACCATAACTCAATATTTAAGTTGGAAGATTTTGGGCCTTATTAATTTTGGTCTCACTTTAAACATTATCCATTTTATATGCATCTCATGCATCATATATAACTCTTATATATCTATAAAATGGACAATAAACAAACACAAGTATGATCAAGGACTTAAGGCCTCAACTCCTAGCCATAATATCAAATTACAAGTATTCATGACTACTCTAGTCTTCATGCTCCCACTAGGCATCTTCATGGGTTGAACTCTTCTCTTTCTCTTGCATCTCCACAACTCTTGTGTACATTAAGTATCTTTAGCATACCAAGGTGAGATTACATAATAAGATAGCCTATAAGCTTTATGAATTGAAAACCTAATCTAGTAATTAACACTTAATTACATTTCCTTATATAATAAAAGAATATTGCATGCCCCCTAAGGTCATTTGTTAAATTAAAAGTCCATGATCATCCATTCATGCCAAGAAAAACACATAACAACAATATATAACTCTTATACATTGGGTATGTGTTTAGGTACTTCAACCTTTTGGAACTCTTCCAAACCTTTTAAATATCTCATATTCATTGCTTTGAAGTCCAAACATGCTTATTAGAGACATAGGACAATATCCTAATAGCATCCCAAACTCTTTGAGATAAGTAACTTAGGATTAAAAAGATTCAACTTTAAAACCCCAAATTATTATGACATCATGGCCTCTAGTCACGGGTATGACCACAAGTCGTGATGTGCTATTGCTAAGTCCAGAATGTTATGTACTAGTCACGAGTGTGATCAACTCTCACAAGCTGCATCACGGCCGTGAATAAAAGTTGTGACCACATAAAAGACTACTGCCAAAAACATAAAAAATCATGTTCAAGTCACGGGCTGAGGTCACGGCCATGACTAAACATGATGCCTTACTACTAAGTTACATAACAAAATTTTCAAGTCACAAGTTGAGGTCACGGCCATGTCCCAAGGTCGTGACTGAACAAAATGATTCAAAAACAAGCAATACCTCATTCTAGCTTCACGGCCGTGAACACAGGCCGTGACAGCTAAAATCCTGCACATTTTGATAGTTTTTGCCTTTAACAAACATATAAACACAACCATTATTTTACACAAAAATTAGGTGGCTCTGATACCATATGAAGGAGAAATATGAGCCGCACAATGGAAGCTTAAAAATCGTGATTTTCAAAACTTTTGTAAAATAAGTTCTATGCTAAAACTCTTTTAACATAGAAGGTTTAGTTATTCATTAAAATCTTTAATGAATATCTAAACCTAGGTTTGGACCCATATTAAATTTTAAGGATACTTTACCAATTTATTGTACGAAACACAATAGCAACAAAGAAGGGATTAGAAGTATGAAATACCTTAACTCCCTCCTTTGTTTAGCTCCTCAAGTGCGAAGCCTCTATCTCAATTCACATCAAAGCTTTTTTGAAGGCTTATGTCTCCTCTAAGAAGCTTGAACCCTCTTTTGGTTGCTCAAATGTTTTTTGTTCTTACTCCTTTATTGAGAACGGGAGACTCTTGAGGATTGGTTTGGACTTAAAGCTACCCACACACTCATTCTTAAGGATTTAGAAGAAGAGTTTATACTTGAAGAACTCTTCTTCAAAATAAACTCCATCTTTCTAATAGGTGTAGTGTTTTTGGAACTTTCGCTCTCTATAACTCAATTTTCTCTCTCTGACTCTTAGGAGAAAATCTCAAGGTTGAAGATGATGAATAGTGCCAAAGCTTTCTTCTCATAGGAAAAAAGATGATAAGCCTACAATTTATGCCCATGCTTCTTTTAACTAATCTTCCTTAAATTAAGAAAAAGTTAGAGAGAAGAAAGGTTGCTTGTGCTAGTACCCAATTGACTTAATTGACTAGGCAATTAGTCAATTAATCAACTTGATTAGAACAAGTAATTAGTAGGAATCACTTTAGCTAATAATTAATCATATCTTATGTAAATTAATTATTATTTATCTTAGTCCACATCAATTTAGTCATACCCATTGTATCTCATACAAACTATGACATAATTGAATTAATACCTTTATGAATTAGACTTCAAAACATGATAGGGTCTTTGTAAATTTAATTACAAGTCTAATTCAATCATCATTAATAATTAATTAAACTCTTTATCAATTATCAATATGATTAAATTCCAATCATTGGGAAATGCTTTATGGTGTGTGACTTACTAGGTTCATGTTCTAATTAGCAATGGGATTAAAAAAATACTCTTTTATTTCCACCAAGTATGTAATCCAAAATTCATACTTAGTCTCATAAGTCGTGAGTGAAATCTAACGTAACATATCACGACTACCTAATTAAAATGAATGTCGGTGATTGTATCCTTAACATTGCATGGACCTCTTGATCATAATTACTGTGCACTTCAAGCCCTTCATAATAGATTCTCGATCTTAGCTAGGGTAATGGAATAGTCAAACCCTATATGCTAGATCTTATGTCTTCTATCAGGTTCAAATTCTCGATAAACTGATTCTTACTAGAAACTCTTTCTAGTGAATCTTTACTACCTTGCCCAAGGATTTTGAATCGAGAATAACCAAAAGTCATAAGAATCCCTCCTTATTTACCCAAGTTAATGAATCCTTTCTTAGAGATAACTTATCTCAATATACCACTTATTGTGACCACCACTTGCCATATACTAATACTTGGACACCATCAATATGTAAGCAGTAACAAACCATAGCCACCAATATGTTAGATAACATGTCACCTCAATTCTAAGGATTATATACACAATTACAATCTAGATTATCATACATTGACTGGTGGATAAAACCCATGTGTCTATCATCTAATGTCACTATTCAACTTACTTATCTCATGAGTGTCCATGTGTTGTCATTACATCATATGTCTGTAGTTTGAGACTCACTACCACCATACTAATATACTTGTCATGGTTGACAATAGTGGTGATGGTCACTCCGGATTAATGACGTTCTTTACCTATAATCCTATGACTGGGAACATTCTTTAAAGTCCAAGACAAAAAGAATCTGTCTCTATATTCCCAAACTCTTTAAGAATAGATTCTCTTACATGTGACTTATGGAACATATATACTTTAAACACTAAAATGAAGGCAATAATTTAAACAAAAATATATATATTAAATGCCATTATTGGATTAAGATTACAAATATATATACAAAGTACAAGCTCTAGGGCATACAGCCCTAACAAAGTAGTCCTCAAATCTTTTGATGATGGATTCAGTATCTTTTTTTTTTTAGAATACAGATATAATAAATGTATTTTTAGGAATGTCATGCATGCCAACATTTATAAGTTGTTTAACTGCAGCTTTTATTTTGTTGGAACATTAAAAGACCATAACAAGAAAATCATTTTATTGATAGAAATGGGATAATGGTTCATAGTTACATCATATTCATAGTTAAAACCAAGTGGACCAATTACATCATTAGATTTAGAATCAGAAGACTAAGACTCACACTCAGATTCATTTTCAAACTCAGACTCAGTCTCAGACTCAGATTCAATTACAACTAATAGAGTGAGGCTTGCTTTATAAAACCAATTATCAAGCTTTTCCAAGACAGGCTTGATCAAGGTGGATAGGTCAATGTTTTCCTCTTTGTCGAAAAGAACACCAACATCACCAAAGAGACTAGCTTCTATATTCTCCTCATAGTCCCCAATCAAAGCATAGATTAGCTAATAGTCTTCATGTAATAGTTTCACAACCAAGAAGACTTTGAAACTTAGAATCTCAATGCCAGTTACAAGGTAGATTCAAGGCTCGATAAAAGCACAGTAAGGAATTGTCTATCCCTCTTTCACAATGTATCCATTTAATATTTTGAAATAGGCCCTCATGGGATAGTCAGCTTGTCCCTCTTTCTTGGTTATGGTAGACCTTTCTCTTGCCATGGCTTTTTCTTCTTCAACTTCATCATTAGTCAGGTGGTAGCCTAAACCAAAAGGAGGACTAGAGGATGGGTACTCATCGAAGGACTTTATGCCTTGTTGGTTTTTTCCAAGGCCCATACCAGAAAAGTAGCCCATATGTTTTAAGATGTTGCCAATCATGGGGTTGCAGTAGGGATCAAAATCTAAAGAGATTGCTTCTTTCACATTCTCAGTAGCCTTGATGAACTAAATAAATGAGAAGCTGGATAAATGATATACCAAAAACTTGAGTTGAATTTCCAAGATAGGAGCAGTGATCGGGACTTTAGAATTCTCGACATATCAGCTTTGATTGTAACCATTCCATTCTTGAATGGGAACTTGACCCTTTGGTACAAAGTGGAAGGCATTTCCTTAGCTTGATGAATCCAAGGCCTACCCAGGAGTAGGTTAAAACATGAAGTCACATCAATTATTTGAAAAGGGATTTGGAAATCAATTGGGCCTATGGTGACGGTCAAATTTGCTACCCCCTGAACTTCTCTCTTTGAGTTATCATAAGCACGTACTATCTGTTCAAAAGGGGTAAAGTCAACAGCCCCCAAACCCATATATCTTTCCACCTTAAGGGGCATACATTCCAAGCAGGTCCATTATCAATGAGGATCATTAGAATAGTTTTCTCCCTCGTGATGTATAAGGCATCGTTGTGGACTCCTCTGGGAGGAATTTCATCGTCAGTAAATCTAATAGATGCCCCTTTTACAGAACTTATGATAGAAGCAACCAGGTTATCTAGAGAAATGTCAATAGGTGCCTAACATGGGTTTAATGCCTTACAAAGAGCTTAGACATGAGGATAGGAGGACATAATCAAGCTCCTGATCAAAATGTTCACTTGGGTTTTCTTTAATTGCTTAAGTAAGGGGTCTTCTTCAGGTTCAGGAGTACCCTTTGATTAAGCCACTAGTTGGCTAATAGGTTATAGAGGAGCAGCAGATGCTTGTGTAATTCATCCACTTATAGTAATTGCATCAACTTCAGCACTCAAGTGTCTCAAGTCAATGAAACAATAGAATTGTTTTAGATAGACTTCTCTAAGGAAGGTAGGTCATCCAAATTAGAGCAATTAGGGGAGATAGATTTCCCTAAAGAAGATAGGTCATCTTTAGTGTAATGGTAATTGCTCAGAGGCACAATTATAGCTATTAAATGAGTAGAATCCCCTTCATCAAACACTACCAGGATGACATTAACATTATGGTCAAGAAGAGGGTTTATGCCATTATTAGGTGAAGAAGTAGGTGGAAGGAGTTCCCTGGCATAAATCGGATCTTGGATCTTATGCCTGAGGGCCCTGTAATTGTCAATTTTATGGCCAGACCCCTTGGTGGTAGTCACATCTCTCATCCATATTGAAGTTCTTGGGTAGAGGATTTGGAATAGGCCTTGGTTCTAGAGGCTAGATTGCTCCCTCTTCTAGGAATTCCTTGAAAATGAGACTTAGTAGGACTCCACCCAGGTTAGTGAATTCCCTTCTCTTTATCTAAATTAGTTTTGGGCCACAAATAACATTAGCTTGCCTTTCTTTCTAAGTGATATTCCCTTGGTGGGAAGTTTTTCTAAATCGGGTAGACGAGGTTTGAGATTCATCTTTTATAAGGCCAGTATCAACTCTATCTTCGAGGCATGAGCCAATAGTAACCAGTGCATAAAGTTTGGTAGTGTTGTGTAATCAGTCTATCTCGATACACAATAAGTAAGTTCTTAACAATGATGTACATCTACTCGAGTTCAATTAGCCTGTCAACCATTTGGGATGCCTTCTTCCTCCATTTAGAAATAAAAGTAGAAAATGTTTTCTTTGGGTATTATTTTGTAGTTTCAAAATCTCTTCTTATGACATCTATTTCATCAATATAAGAATATTGTTTGACAAAAGCATTACATATGGATTCCCATATTAGCTTTCAGGAATCTTCTAATTTTAGGAACCACTTAAGAGTCGCACCAATAAGCGAATGTTAGAAAAGTTGAGCAAGGACCTCACCTTCCACACCTAGAGGGTGAAGTGTACCATCATAGATTCTTTGATGTGTTGTAGGAGAGGTGGTTCCATCAAATTTCTCGAACACCGACATTTCAAACTTGGGAGGTAACCTTGCATTGGGAAATAGACTAAGAGATTTGATATCAACCACATTATCCATTCTCTTGATAGCATCAAGGGTTTTCTACATTTCCTCATACTTCTCAACTATAGCTCTTAGTAGGGGATGGTTTTAGGTACCTTTTTGGAAAGGATCCATGAAAGGGACAGTTGGTGTAGCAGCTCCACAATCAATTGGTGGAGGTAAGATAACAACATCATTAGAGGCAGGCTCTCTACCCAATTTGGAGGAAATGAATGCATGGTTAGGTGGTTGGACCCCAATCTAGGCCTTCATAGCTTGGACCTTGCCCAAGATTGTCTGTTTTTGGGCTTACATTATGGTAGTCACAGTTTCTTATTGTTTCTTGATAGCCTCATCTTTTTTCTTTAGGATTTCAGCTAGCATAGCAGCAATATAAATTGGTGGAGCATTATGATCAACAATGGTGGGAACTGGTGCATTCTCGTTGGACATGATGACATTTTTACAGAAAAGATAGGGTATCAGCTTTTGAGAAATGGGGCCAATGGAATGCAAATTTGTACAAAAAGGAGGGGTAGGTTTTGGAGAACTAAATTCTAGAACAGTTCACTTGGTTTGAGTTTTTTATGTAGTGGTGCATGCATGCATGTATTCATGAATGAAAATGGTTTCATGATGACAGAGGTATAAATAGAACTTTAGGTTACATGGGTCTTAGGGTCAACTCTAATCATTACATGAAGGCTTGGTAGTTTGAGAGGTTCCCCAGAGACTATAAGTGCGATATACCTAACCATATGTGAATCAAAGAGATTCATGTGGGTCCAATGGGTATGTGCAACCTCATTATCCTAGCCAAAAGGATCAACGGGTATGCCTTGGGGTGGTTGATTTCACTATCGGCAAAGCAGTCCCAAAGAAAGAAGCTCACTCGATGTTACAATCTACTCATGTTTACCTAGAGATAAAGAAGCATGTGAAGTGATGCATGAAACTAATTCTTTACACTTTTAAGCCAAGATTGTTTTTATCAAAAATAGTCCACTTAGTTTTTTTACAGTTTCAAAAACATCCCCAGTGGAGTCGCCAACTGTGAGGCCCCGCCCCAGACTGCGAGCCGTTAGCACGCCTTAGGGTTTCTAGCCCGAGGAAATCGACCGTGTAGGTTCGGATTACACATGGCTTCGGGTCTAGTCAAGTCTCACTTTAGGTGAACCCCTTATGAGATTGTTGGGTGCATTGTATGTTTGTGTGAGTCATCACTTAATTTTTAGAAAATCATTTAATATTCATGGCAATTAAGAAACTAATTAACTATATTTTAAAAAATTGATATTTTTCCCAATTTTTAAGGAAAAGGAGAGCTCCAAATAAAAAATCATTTAAATAATGGATTCGGAGACTCGTGATTAATAAAAAAATTTATTAGATTATTTTCTAAACAATTTTGGCTTAAAAACTTGTATGATTAAATCATTTCATGTATGCATGGCATACCATAATATTGCATGAACATAATAAATCATATCAGAATGATGCATGAACAGGTATATGACATGAATGACAGTTATAGCATGAAAATGATAAAAGCAATAAAATAAAAAGATAAACAAGGGGTCTTCCTCTAGCCTAAGATGGATTCTAGGGAAGACACATATCCCCAAAAAGGATCAGAAATAAAAAAAATAAACAAATAAAAATTATTACATCAAAGATAATGAAAGAAAGATAAAGGGGATCCTTTCTCTAGCCTTAGAAAGGTCTGAGAAAGGCACACATTCCCTAATAACATACAAATAAAATAGGACTACGATATTAAAGGAAATACAACCAATGCCAATAAATATAAAATAAAGAAAAATATGAAACTAAAAATAAACTATAATAATAATAATAATAATAATAATAATAATAATAAAAGGGGTAAAGAAATATTATTTTGGAGTTGAAGTCTTATAACGACTTTCCAGCACATCCCTTTGAATGGGAAGCAAACCTACATCATTCTCCCTTCTTGCTTTTGTTTTGAAAAATAGTGGGTTGGTGGATTTAAGTTCAGAAGCTAATTCATTTTGATTTTGAAAGAATTAACCAAATAGGCTTTAATAAGTTCAGTTTAGATTAAAGAAAATTTGATTTTGAAAGTTTGATTTGCCTAAGTCAGATTTTAGGGTTTAAATTGATTAGAAAAGAAATAACAAAAAAGGATACCAATATCATTCATGGAACTACCTTTTGCTTTCTTGGACGTGGGATAGGAGCTTCGGAAGGCTTGATTAAATCGGATCGGGTCTTTGTTGTGCTTGGAGAAAATTGTCTAAAGACTGTGTCTGGAGTTGAGTCAGAATTCTTATGGAAAATGAAACAGAGGTTCGGGCATTTGGTGTTTTGGCTGTGATTTTGGCAGAGTTTGGGTGTCTGGAACTGTTTTTAGAAGAAATTCAGTAGAAATTTGACATTGAAAAGTTATCTCGAAATGAGGGTCAAATTTACAGAAAAATCGAGTCAGAAACTAGTCTCGCACGCCTAGTTCGCAGTCCTAGTTTAGTCTGATTCAGTTCAATTTTTTACATTTTCTAGGTTCATTTGAAGTTTGATTTGAGCACGGTTTGATATGGGCTCGTATTGAGGGGCCAAATTTGATGGTGTAAAAATATGGGTTCACAGTTAGCTACTGTTTATAGAAGATTTTTTAAAGCACTTTAGTTCAATTATGGCAGCAATTACTGAATGTTTGAAGAAAGGAAGATTTTAATGAGGTCATGAACAAGATTGAAATTTTGCTTTGATCAAAGAGAATTTATATACTACTTCTGTTTTAACATTGCTAAGTTTTGAAAGCTATTTGAAGTCAAATCTAATGCTAGTGGAGTAGGTATAAGGTTGTTCTTTCATAAGAGAATAGGCCAATTTCTTTCTTTAACAAAAAATTTATGTGAAGCTAAAAGAAAGTGGTCTACTCATGACAAAGAATTCTATGTTTTTGTGCAGGCTTTAAAGTTATGGGAACATTTATGAAGAAATTAAATATTTGAGCATCCAAAAGCAACTTAGGAGTAATATGCATGCTAAATGGTCACCCTTTGTTGATAAATTTTCATACAAAATTTTCATAAGCATGGCCAACACAATAGGGTAGTTGATGCTTTGGGTAGACATGTGGCTCTGATCAAAACTCTTAGTGTTAAGATTGTTGGGTTTGATTGCTTGAAAGATTCATATGTTGAAGATGAGGACTTCAAGAAAATTTAGGCCAAGTACAAGAATTAATAGCCATGAGAAAACTTCTATTTGCATGACGGTTTTCTCATGAAGGGTAATTAGTTATGTCTTCCATGTACATCCCTTCATGAAAAAGTCATTAGAGATTTTCATGGAGGAGGATTAGATGAATATCTTAGGAGAGACAAGACTATTAAATTGTATAAAGGCATTATTATTGGCCAAAGCTGAAAAGAGATGTGACAACTATTTTTTTTTCTTTCTAAATGCTTTGCTTGTCAAACATCCAAATAAGTGGAACTCAAAATATCGGTCCTTAGATTTCATTACTTATTCATAATGCTATTTGGGAGGATTCATCAATGCATTTTGTATTGGAATTCAAAAACTCAAAAACAAATAGATTACGTGTTTGTTGTTGTTAATAGGTTCTCTAAAATGGCACATTTTCTTCCATGTAAGAAGATCATAGATACAATGTCGAAAGTCGAATTATTCTTTAGAGAAATTATTCATTTACATGGAATGCCTAAGATGATTACTTCTAATAGAGATACGAGATTTTTGAGTCACTTTTGGATTACTTTGTGGAGGTTATTTGATTCTTATTTGAACTTTAATAGCACAATTCATCCACAAATTGATAGAAAAACTAAGATGGTGAATCAAACTTTAGAAATTTTAATTTAAAGTATTTATGGTGAGAGGTTGAAGCAATGGACTTCATAATTGCACAAGTTGAATTTGTGTACAATAATGACAAGCATACTTTGATTAGTAGATCTCCTTTTTTTTTGTTTTTACTAAGGTACCTAATCATGCTATTGACTTGGAAAAACTTCCCAAGGTTCATGCCATTAGCTTGTCTACTAAAGACTTAGCTGAACAAGTGCAAGTTATTCAAGAGAAAGTCAAGTCTAAACTATAAAAAGTCAAATGAAAAGTAGAATTTAACAATAGACAAGCATAGGGGAGCTAAGGTATTTGAAGTTAGTGATGAGGTTATGGTGTTCTTGAAGAAAGAAAAGATTCCAATTGGAAAAAGTAATAAATTCAAGTAAAGGAAGTATGGAGCATTAAGATTACAAGGAATATCAATGATAATGTTTATATAGTGGACTTGCCTAATTTTAAGGGTATTTTTAAAACTTTTAATTTGTTGATATCTATTTTTATCTTCTTAAAGTTGCAATTGAATATCCTAAGGTGAATTCGAGGTCGAATTCTTTTAAAGTGGAGGTGTATGATTAGGGCTCCATTTCATCAAACCCACACGATCGCTTTATTCTACACCCTCGTGTGGGCTTGACTAAGCCACCATGTAACCTTATTCTAAGTCATTGTGTAGTTTTCTAGAATTGAGCTTAAAGATTGAAGCAATTCTATGTCGCTATGTGGATTCCTTTGAAGTCGTTGTATGGATTTGTGAAACCAAAATACTTTTACATGTGTAATATGGATTGCTTAGATTTTCTTATTTAGTTAAACTCTTTTAAGTTAGTTTTATTCCTTTATTAATTTGGAAAATATTCAATTATAAATACGAGATTTTTAGATTTTTGTAATTAATTTACATCAAATTTTTTATTAATCTAAATCCTAAAAATTTACTAAATTGTCTCATTAAGATTGTTTGAGTTTCCAATTTTGAAACTTGTTTATTAAGGCTTATTCTTATGATGATTTTTCATGTTACTAATGTACCAAATTTTGGATGTATTTTCTTAAGCAATTTATGATAAATATTCACTAAATTTTAGAGATTAATGCTAAATTATTTTATTTATTTAAGTTATTTCTATTTTGTTCAATTTTATATTTTATTTTAGTGTTTTGTAGTTTTTGCTAGTATTTTTAAGTTAAATTGGAGACGAATGGTGTTTGAAGATCGATTATTAAAGCTTAGAATCATTGAGTTGAAGTTTGAAGCTTTTTGGAGGTAAAAAAAGTAGAAAAGAGAGCTTTTAGATGTGCACAGGCATGCTGGAAATTCTGCACATGCTGTACCAGGAACTTTGAAATTGTCCAAGGCAAAGAAGCTCTGCATATATAGGCAAGCTGAAAATTAAGCACAAACTGTGCATAATTGCACCTACGAATTTGACAAGCTTTTTCTCTATTTTTCCAGATTTTGAAGGGTATTTTAAGTAATGAGAAATTCCTAAAAAACCCCAATTTGAAGAGATTAAGGAGAGCCTCTATCATTCATCACAAAAACACTAATTCTTGTCTCCATATACCATAATTGGAGATTCTTAGAAGATTGGAAATTAGAGACTTCTTCACTCCAAGTTTTTCAAGTGTTTTATTTCTTTAAACTTTAATCCTCTTTTATTTTTCTTTGTTTTATTTTATATAAAATTATGTTTGGAATATTTGTTAGATTTGATTTTGATTTTGTTATTCTAAATATGAGTAGATAAATTCTTAATCTAAGTTTTGGGATGTAGTTGCTATAATGGATTATTGTTCTTGATTTATTTAATGGATTTGAATTTTTCAATTGAATGTCTTTGATTGATTTTGTGCTTAAAGCTAGGTTCACTTGATCACTAAATTCTAGATCTTAGAGTTTTACTTCAAAATTATGGAGATTGAGATTTAAACTCATAACATGGAATCAATTAACTTAGGGAAGATAATACTTAGGGATAAGATTACTCTTAAGAGACATCAAAACTAATTTCCAAATTGCTTAATGAGTTCTTTCTATTGCTTGGTATCATGGGAGTAGTTATCAGGAATAGTTTGAATATTGGTAAACTAACTCAGGAGAACTTTTTATCTAGCTAAGAAAAATTAGGTCTAGCATTCAAGTGAGAAGAAAGAATCTAGAAAGTAAGTTTAAGAATAATAATGAATTGTGCAATAAACCCCAAGTCCTAGATGTTCCTTGTTATTAGGATTTCTTTATTGTTTACAATTGCTTGTTTAGTTTAGTATTCTTGACTCAAATCTAATCATTTAAATAACAGCCGAAAACACAAAATTGATACTTGACATTCATCCCTTGGGAGACGATATTCTATATTCATCACTAGATTATATGAACAATCTGTACACTTGCAGATATTTTACCCTATCAGTTACATGTTACACCAGGTGGTATCAAACAGGGAATTCATCTAATGAAAAGATGATTAATATGATAATCTTCCTCGAGATAGAGATCAGAGATTTTTGTATCTTATTCCTGCAAAACATAAATGACCACTTATGAAGATCCAGATAGTATCTTAATAATATTTATCATTTTGTTTTGTTCTTTTATAATAAATATATATTAAATTTAATTTCAATTGAGTCTTCATAATTAAAAATAAATAATAAATTAGGTGATTATATATGATATAAAATAACTGTTTAATTTATTTCTAATGTATATTAACCACTTAAAAATTAATAATAAAATAAATGGTTATATATGATATAAATTAAGTAGTTATATTTGTGGTATATATACAGTAAATAATTGATTAAAAAAACTAGACGGTAATGTGATTTTGGGATAGAATTAAATTTTTAAATATTATTCCCATAAATTTTCAATCTTTTTTTAATTTAACATGTACCTAGAAGATAAAGTAGGAGGAAAATTTTGTATTAGATCTCTTTAAAATTGAAGATAATTACTGCATCTTCTATTTTGTTTTCCAAAACAAATATTATATTCTTAAAATTTTATGGAGGGTGGAGTATCATTTGTATTTCTAGCAAAATATCTCTCAATAAATTAGAGTGTGCGCATTTAATTAAATGATAGTATGTGATATTACTATTTTAATAAAATTTAATCATATTACATAATAATTCTTTATTATTTTGGGTAAAATCTTGCATGATCCCTGGACTATATAGTTGTGTGGTCCAAGGTCTACAATGACAATTGGTACGCACAGAGTTAAATAAGAAAACGCGCTTATTAATTTTTAATAAATAGGTGTGGATGAGATGGCTTGTCTTTTTAATTTTAAACAACAGGTTGTGGGTTCAATTTTCACAGTTTGTATAATTTTTTCAAACTTTTTTCTTTTCTCACTTTTCATGTTCTTCTTTCTTTTTTTTCTTTTTATTTAATTTAATTAATACAATTAAATTTTATATTTCAATTAATATTCATTACAAATTTACCTTATATTTATTATATTTCTACCTTATATTTATTATACTTCTACCTTATATTCATTGCACATTTACATTATGTCTGATTATTTTATTCATATTATATTCTTTTTACACTTTTTATTATACATCTGAGATATACATTAAAAATAAATATATATATATATATATATATATATATATATATATATATATATATATATATATATATATATAAAATTAAAGTATCATAACTATCTAAATTTAAAACTTATGCTTACCCTTTAAGATTTAAACAAACAATAATATTCAG
>CAOJBK013611550.1:0-11323 GCA_948294925.1 Codiaeum variegatum
TGAAGCTAGAAACTTCCTGACTTGTTTTTGCCCAAAATATTTATATGAAGGATATTAAAAGCCCAGACCGCCACTCTTGATTCATGAGCTTGTTAGGGTTACCCATAAATTCAAACAAATAGCAAACAGATAAAAAAAAAATTAGGAAAAAAAGCAAGTTCTCCCCGAAAATAAAAGAAATTAAAAAATAAAAAAGAAAAGAGGGTTTTTTCGGTGCTAAAGCAGAGAAGCGAGAGCTTACATATCTTCTTCTTCTTCTTCTTTTACCTCTGTCGCGGCGTAGAAGAAAAAGTTACATATATAGATACAGTGTATTCAGCGAACGACGTCGTTTATTCTCAGATCTGAGACCAGGAGAGAAGGAGAGGGGGAGGGATAAGGAGAGAGAGAATGAGTGGCAACGGAGGAGGAGGAGGAGCAAGCAGTACCAATAATGGAAAGGGTAATAGTGTAATTTCGGGGATTCCGGCGGGGTCTAGGAAGATGGTTCAGAGCTTGAGGGAGATTGTTAACTGTCCTGAACCTGAGATCTACGCTATGCTTAAAGACTGTAATATGGATCCTAACGAGGCTGTTAATCGCCTCCTTTCTCAAGGTTTTATTTTCTCTTTTTTTTTTTCCCTGGGAGAATAGGATATAGTTTTCTTTTTTTTAAACCTATGGAAGATTCTTTCTTCCCAGTTTTTGATTCTTATGGTTTACTGATTTATTTATTTTATTTCGCTTTTGTGGCATGAAGTGAGCGATAGGCTCAGTGGAAGGTTATTTTTCCGTCTGTGTTTCATTTTGATCATAAATCTATATTTTCAAATTGAAGTTGTTTGCTGCTTGGTCAGAGCTGAAATTACAGGGCTTTGATTTTGTTTTTCCATGGAATTTTCACCTATGAATTGTGGCCTTTTTGTGACTGCATGTTTTGTTTCTCCAGTCGTAAACTGAAATTGTTGTATTATTCCTAATGCTATTAAGCTTTCAGTACTTGATTAATTGTTTGGAGCCTTATGATTTGGTGTTGAAGTGCTTTTGGTCTGAAAAAGTTCGAAACCACCCAGCTAATTCACTGAATTTTTTGTCATGTCATTGATTATAGGAGTTGCAATGGAAGTTATTGAGAAATATAGTTCGAAGTTTATGGCTTTTAAATTGAAGGAGATAATAGAGTTTTTTTTTTTGTAATCATGGAAAATTTAAGCCTTCAATTGACATGTTGTTTACACATGGCTGATGTGTTTGTGTGTGCATGGCACATGTGTGCATACATGTACAATTTTTTAACAGAAAAAATGAAGATAAGGTCAATCATTGATTGAATGAAATTAGATATGCCCATGCTAAACTATCAATTTTTTTGATGTACAAGTGAATTTGGTTAAATTTTGACCTCCACTTCAGTGATATTTACTTGTTGTTAATGGCTCCAGAGGTGGCTTAACAATTTCCAACATCCATTTTTGGAAGTAAAGATGGAAAAATGTCTCCTTTCTTATTGTTAATTGTAGAGAGTTGTGGTTTTGTTTCACAACAATTTATATTTTGGCTTCAAAGTTTCTCGTGAGCTTTAGCTGAATATGATACTTTGTTGTTTTTAATCAGTTCGATCAAGTTTTTCCATTTTTCCTGTTGTCCATATCTCATTTGATACATGCTCATTTCACTTTGAAGTACATCTATTTTTCCCATTGGAATTGTTTTTGAACTTGAAGATTTTTCTTGTTGTAGATCCCTTCCATGAGGTCAAGAGCAAACGAGAAAAGAAAAAAGAGGTGAGTGAATGCCTAATATGCAGAAATTTGTCTCGCGTGCTTTCCTGAATGTTGATTATGTACAATTACATATGGGTAATTTACTTTGCATTGCTTATGACCACCATTACAATTGCAAAACTACTTTCGCAACCTGTTTTTATGTTCTTCTATTGAGCTGTCAATATAAGAAGCCTAGTATTTTACAGCATTTTGTAATATGTTATTGATTTGTCTCACTTGTTGTCGGGATATTTCTTATCCTCTGTTTTCATTTATCTTTCTGTTGTTGCTTCAGAATAAGGAGACAACTGATCCTAGGCCCCGCGGTACTAATTACACAACACATCGTGGTGGCAGAGGTGGTGGTGACCGTTACAGTCGTGGTGCAGCCCAGTTCAGTGCTAATGGTATTTGTTTCACCAGCATTTCATTTTAATTTTGCTAAATATTGATTTTCCTCATGATCTTTTCTCTTCTTTCAATTCCAATAACCCATTTCATTTTTCTTCAGAGTTTGGTGTTTCACATGGTAAACCTGCATACAAGAAGGAGAATGGATCACATACTTATGGAGGTTCTTCATCTTCTGCATCCAGTGTGGCAGGAAATAATGTTAATATGCCAGCCACATTGCACAGGTTTCTTGATAAAAACTCGATTCTAATAAATCTCTTATGCTTTGATGGTTCAGTGTTTGAAACTTGCCTATTTCTGAATTTGTAATCTTCTCTTATTAGAATGGTGTAATCATTCTTTAATTTTTTCCCGTCTTTATAAATGGGCCATACTTACCTTGTATCATCCAGATGATACAATTAATAATAGTGATTGATGACCCTCTTAAATTCTGGTACCCCAAAACAAGCTGTTGGTAGCCTGGTCTATGTATGAGTTTGTGTTTAGAAAGTTTTCCAATCTATGGGTACCTTAATCAATAATTATAGGCAACTATTAATATATATTTTTTGGTACACATGAAGGACACTCCTAATGATAGCTAATCTTATGAAAGAAAATTAAGTAGCTCAAGAGACAAATTTTTTTTGTAGTGCTGAAGTACAGCCAACAAAAAACGTCACTGTCAGTTTACTGAAATCGGCAATAGGAAGAAGTACAGAAAGTCTTTGTAGAAACAGATAATGGTAAAAGGGAACGTAAGGTAGTTGACATGCACTCTACAAAATGTTAAATGTGGGTTGTACTCCAACATTCATGATGAAAAGCAATGGGTCTTGAGGCCACAACATTTCTCCTTGATACTTAGGCATGCACACGCTTAGATTATGTGTGCTGAATATGTGTTACCTTATGTGGAAGAAGCTTCTGAATTAGTTTCGCTAATGTATAAAACCTTTTTGGATTCTTTACCTTGCGATTTCCATTTGGCTTTATTCCATCCTGGGATGACATATTGGTGGAAGTGCTATATGTTCAACAATTTGAATATAATGGTTGTGTGCAATTTATTGTTTCTCATGTTTTTTATACATTTGTTACAGCGATTCTGTGGTCGCAGAAAGTAAAATGTCAACTGTAGATGGGATTGATGGAGTTTCTTCTTCATTACAACCGCCTTCTGGATTTCAATCTCCTTGGGTGGAGGTCCCAGGTCAAATATCAATGGCTGACATTGTGAAGATGGGGAGGCCACATACTAAGGCATCTGCTGTGCAAACTCACCACACTGTTAATCATCATCATCCTAATTTACCTTCTTTAGCAGCATCAAATCATGATTTGCATTTATCAGAAAATCATGCTTACAATATGCCAGAAAACCCTGAGCACCTGGAGCCTGAAGTTAGTGCAAGCCAGCATGATCATTCCAATGATGAATGGTCATCTATTGAGCAGCCGTCAGCTACTAGTGTGCCTTCTATTTTAGAGGCATCTGTAAATTCTGAGCTTTATGCTGATCCATCTAACTTGCCCTTGGATAGAGTTAATCAGCATGTGAAGTCCCAGTTAGATGATGCTGACCCAGCAGAAGATGGTCACGTTGAAACTCTTAATGGAACTCATGTTGCACCTGCATCTGTATCTAGTAGAAATATACAGGAAGATGGTTCTGTAGGTTCATCTATTTATGAAAACAATATATATGGGAATGTGAGTTCATTCCAGCCTCCCAGGCATGCTTTTGAGCATGAAGGTAATGCATCAAGTTAACTTTGGTCTTCATATCACATTTTCATTAGTTGTGTTTAGAATATCATCTTTTCCAAAGGATTGCATATTCTGTTCAACAATAGTGAGGATTGACACAAATGTTGAAAGATTTAGTTTGACTCTTGATGTTTATTCTATAAAATTATAGTTGGCCATGAAGGACACTTTTGTCCGCATACATGAAGCACTCAAAGGCAGCAGCACTTATCCATTAAGTCTTATACTCATAGTTTGATCATATGCTGCATGTGTTAAAAACTGGCAATATTAAGTCTTATGCTCATGGTTTGATCATAATGATGCATGTGTTAATAACTGGAAATATATCACTGTAGCTTCTTTTTGTTCTTTTGTTTCTTTCATTTTTCAAGTGACTCTCTAACAGTGAATTCTTGTATGTATCTTGTTTTGTCTGTGACCATCTCCAATTTCTAGCCTTTAGGCATGGCATAGGAAGAGTGAATGAATTCATTCTAAGGAGGTCGATGAGATACTGCCTTGGCCTCTCTTTCTTTCTCTCTGGGATCTGTTAAAACTGTCCCTGTTCTTGTTATGTCATATTCCGTCCTTATATGATTGCATTGCCTACTTTCCCTCATGTACTAACTTTCAAATGGTTATATGATGCTTAATTTTTTTCTTTTGGGTCATTATCCTGTTTAGGAGTCATTGGCAATGCTTTTTACTTATTGTTTCCTTTCATGTTATTCTATTCCAGCTGAAGATGGTGCTTCATCGTTGACTGCTAACTTACAGCAACTAAGCTTACAAGGTGATGAACAAGGGCCTTCTTCTGAGGATGATCACCCCTCTGTGATAATTCCAAATCATTTGCAAGTACATACTCAAGACTGTTCACACTTGAGCTTTGGTAGTTTTGGGTCTGGTATTGGTTCTGCCTTTTCCAGTTCATTTGCATCAAGGTCTTTAACAAATAACCTGGAAGAGCCATCTGAAGTGGTGGATACCTCATCAGCTGCACACTCAGATACTAGGTTTTTCCACCTCATATGTTTGTAATATTGTTTTTTTTTGCCTGGCATGACAGTTTTATAACTAAATCTAAAATCTTCCTTGCAGAAATCCTGAGTATTATGGAGATGAGCATCTAAGAAATACAGCAGATGAAAGCTTAATACATAGAGCTGGTGTGAGTCCTGGTAATTATGAGTCGCCTTCAATTCCACAACTGGAGGTGTTGAAGGATGAAAGCTTTGAAGCTCAGGCAAATCAGTATCCATTTCCTTCATCTGCACCTGGATATACTTATGAGAATTCCCAACAGTTGAATGCTGCATTTAATAACCCACAAACAAGCTCCCAGATGCAGAATATCACTCCTTTCTCAAGTGTAATGGTAATATAATAAACATGCCACAGTTTTTACTTGAATATGTGAAATTTATTGGCCCCGAGGCTGGAGTTAAAATATAAAACTGTGTATTTTCTTGAGGTTTAAAGAATTAGTATTTTCTTAAGGTTTTGCGGAAGACATCCGTTATTAATAGAATGAACTGGTTTTGCATCTAAGATATAGGATTTTGAATGGCCCATTCATTCTGGTAAAAGCCATTTTTTATTTCGCACTTGCGCATGAGAGATGTTATGTTTTGTGGTATTATACATTTTTGACAGGTGTAAAACCAAAAAAATCTGAAATCAGAGAAATGTATTTTTCTATGCAAAGAATTTCTGAAATATAAAGGTAGAACAGAAAGGCTGCCAATATGAACTGTATCTTTGTGATTATTATAATGGTACTGCAATTGCATCTTGGATATGCATATGTGCATGTCTTATATGTGTACTTATTTTATTTGCATAATGAACTTTTGCGATAGCAAGATGGATGTGGTTGAATTTCTCTCTGATATATTGTACATCTTCACTGCAGCAGGGGTACACTAATTCATTGCCAAGCACTTTGTTGGCTTCAACTGTTCAACCTGGCAGGGAGCCTGACCTTCCATATTCACCCTTCCCTGTGACACAATCAATGCCCACCAAATACAGCAATACAGCTTCTTCTATCAGTGGTCCTAGCATTTCTATGCCTGAGGTATTTTCTTCCACACTAGCATAAACTTCTTGAGATCTATTATTTTGTGAGATTTATTTGTATGCAATAAGAAGTTAATGTCAAAACTTGCAACTCTTTTCATAAAAAAAATGTTGGTGTGTTTCAGTATAAGAGACATCATTGTTAAATCAGAATCACGTTAGAGGTTACTTCAGTTGAGGAAACCTTAGCTTGCTCCTTTAGTTGCTGGAGTATACTTTACTCTCAGCTGGCAATATCTTACCTTGTGTTTTAAGAGGCAATTGTTTTTGTCTTTGACATCACATATTTGTTATGTACAATCCCCTCGATTATACATCTTTCTTTATGATTTTCGTGAGATGTCTTAGTGCAGGAGATTTCCGTCTTCCTTTGAAGTATCTCAAGAATCTTACATTAGATTTGCTCTATTTCACCTCATCACAGTTTATTTTAGCTTATTTAAAGGAACAGGGGATCTGATCTTTTCTCATATCGTATGGTTTCATGCATGTGCATGTGCAAGTGCTAGGTTCTCATCAGTTTTAACATTTCTATTTTAATATGAATGTGCATTAATTGTGTTCATTCCATAAACCATGGTGGGTACTGCTTTTGGCAGATATTCCGGTCAGAGTTGGATGGTCACTGTTTTTCAGACAGGACGTGCGGAGCATTTGATTTATTTATCTCCTGTTGATGCATTTTGATTGATCTCTTTTTAGTGCTTAATAAAGAAAACAGTAGTAATTTGACCTATGAGTGTCCTTATGGTTGCGTTCTCATCTGAAGTCAGTTCTCCATATTATGATTGTCAATGCTATATCATTGTTGACATTTTGAAATCATCCTCTTTGCTAATGTTGTTAGCTAAATATGTCCATTTCTTCGATGACAGCATGTGAAACAATATAAATGAATAAGCAACATGTGGTAAATAAAATGTAATGCCTGGTCATATTGTAGTAATATTTGTTATATTTGATTATTCAACTTGACTACTTAGGTTATCTTTCAGACAATGATATAGGGATGAAGGGTTTGTTTAGCATTGAGTTTGCCAAAAGCACTTTCGGACAAAATTTTTTACATTTTATCTAAAAGTGCTTTTGGAAAACCGCTTTTTCTAGAAGTAGTTAAATTGATGCTTTTCCCAAAAGCAGGTTTGGAAAAGCAGTTTTAAGAAAAATTTAAAAAATCATTCAATTAAATAAAAAAAATTCTAAAAGCGCTTTTACAACCTCTAACAGCAATGCCAAATAGGTCCAAAGATGAAAATAATAAGAACCAAGTTAAATCCTTGGTTGGAGTGGTATGATTTAGTTCTATCCTCCTTACTGATTCTCTTCTACTATCAATAAGAACCAAGTTAAATCCTTGGTTGGAGTGTTATGATTTAGTTCCTCCTTGCTGATTCTCTTCTACTATCTGTGCCAGGCTCTGAGAGCAAGCAGTATTTCTACTCCTCAACCAACTCCACAGACGCTTCCTGGTGGCAGTGTTGCCGCTGGGCCTACGCTTCCACAACACCTTGCAGTGCATCCTTATTCACAACCTACGCTTCCATTGGGACCTTTTGCGAACATGATTGGCTATCCTTTCTTGCCACAGAGTTACACATATATGCCATCTGCCTTCCAGCAGACCTTTGCTGGTAATAACACATACCCTCAATCTATGGCTGCAGTGCTCCCACAATACAAGAATAGTGTTTCTGTAAGCAGCTTGCCTCAGTCTGCTGCTGTAGCTTCTGCCTATGGATTTGGGAGTTCAACAAGCATTCCTGCAGGGAACTATCCTCTTAATCCCCCAACTGCTCCTGGAGGCACAACCTTAGGGTATGATGACGTCTTGAGTTCTCAGTACAAGGATGGCAACCATTTGATCTCGCTTCAACAGGTAACTTCCAAGCCAAGTGGCAAATTCTCATAATCTTGAATTAGTTACTCCTAATTCTGGGTGAAAATACCAATCAGTAGAATAAATCAAATCCTATTCTATGTCCGAAATCTGTGTTCCTTTTTTTTCTTCTTTTTGTGGAGTTAAAATGAACACAATGCTTCCTTTGCATTTTTTCAACAAGTATCTCCATTGTTCTAAATTGCTACTGAAATATTTATATATATTTATTATTGTGTTATTGACCTCAAGCGGTTCATACTTTAGCTTTGGTTTTTATTGACAGAATGACAATTCGGGTATGTGGGTTCATGGTCCTGGTTCACGAACAATGTCTGCGGTCCCTGCTAGTACATATTACAACTTTCAGGGACAGAATCAACAGGCTGGTGGATTTCGGCAAGGTCAACAGGTGTCTCAGCATTTCGGGGCTCTTGGCTATCCAAATTATTATCATTCTCAAACAGGGATATCACTGGAACATCAGCAGCAAAATGCAAGGGAAGTGAGCCTGGGGGGTTCTCAGGGGCAACCCTCAAAGCAGACTCAACTGCTATGGCAAAACTACTAAATCTCATCACCTCCTGGTTTTTCAGGGTCATGTAGTGAGTTTGAAAAAGAAGCAAACCAATCACAGGCATTTCTGTGATTGAATAATTAATGTATGATTAGGGGTGGTCTAAATGGGACCCCCTGACTGGCTATGGCCCTGTGCAATGAGGTACTTTAGGAGAAGATATTTATCATCTGGTTAACTTAGGAACAAGTGTGCTAATTTGGGTTAGTGGACTGCGGTTTTGTTGTTTTTATTTGTTCTCTTGTTCTCCTTATAGTGGAATTTGCCTTTTACCTTTACTGTGATTACCTAACCATACGTGTACTGATAAATTAGAATTGCTGGAGACTTGTTACCGTTGCCAACTCTCAACCTCCTAGTCTCTTTTTCGAGCATTACATATGCCTCACATAATATGAAATGTGAATTTGAGATTCAAAAAAAAAAAAGATGAATAGAATTTTTTTTCCCTTTCACGTCTTACCTGATGTTTGGATTTAGGGACCTTAACATCAATGAGTAACATGAACGTTACTCAACTTTTCTTTACTGGGGAATTGGAGGTAAATAAATAAATGACTGAAAATAAAAGTTGTTTTCATCAGAGAGAAAATGAAAAGGGAACATAGTCCTAATTTCTTTTAATTTCAAAAATAAAAATTTTCAATTCGTAGCATTGAAAATTATATGCATTATATAGTCTTACAGTACTAAGCAAATCACTCTGGATAACTAATGCCATTTTAAAGAAAATTATAGCATGAGGGAGGAAAATTGAGTGAAATTATGCCTAGCGGCTTTAACTCAGTTGGCAACGTCTCTTCTCTTGTAGACATAACTGGAGACTCGGGTTCGAGTCCCTACACTCTCCCCTGTATTTAAAAAAAAATTGAGTGAAACGACAATCCGTTTCTCCATTTGAAAGGTGACGTGTTTTGTATAATTAGGAGACAAAAAGGTATGAACATCGTCTTTGCTTCATCATCATCATCAGTATCTTTAATATTCCATTTATCTCTCAACTGAAAAAGACTACGATTCTCTTTGTTCCTTAGAAAATCAGAACAAGGGATTCCATTATCTGGTAATTTTTCATTTCTAATCTTTGATTAACAATTCCGTTTCGCATCTATATATTTATCTTTAATTCTCCTTCAAGTTTTTGTTGTTACTATTTTTTTTTTTTTGCCTTTACTAAAAATTAACGTTTCATCCGCTTGATTCAATGGAGAAGATGCAGTAGGTGAATGGCAAACATGAGCGAAGACCGCTCCATTGCACTAAACACTAAATCCATGAAACCAGAAAACCACAGAAATTTTACTCATAGAGATGTTATTCCTGAGACTGAACTTTGGAAAGATGAGCTTATTTGTGCTTTCGAATATGTTCGAGCCAGTGGTAGGAGATCACTCAACCCTAAATCGAGTTCAAAGACCTTCACCAGGCATTTAGATGACGAGCATTCCAACCTAAATCGAGTTCAAAGACCTTCACCAGGCATTTAGATGACGAGCATTCCAAGATCCAAGCTCAACCGAGGGATTCTTCTACTCCAGGATTTGATAGGGACAATCAAAATGATTCTTTAAGTGACAACAAAGACAGCCAGATTAATCAATTAGAAAGATCTGAAGATAGTCATTGGGTGCCCATTGGATGGGCTAGAATTTCACAACTTGTCCAAATGGTACAAACTGATGCTAGCTGGGCTATGCAACAGCTGGAGTCTATGTATGAAGAAGATGTATTACTGTTGCAGAATTAGCGGCCCCTTACTGGGAGCGTCCAGTTGGGCCTATATGGTGGTGCCATGTTGCTGCAAGTCATCCCTCCATCCAGTTCTGGCTCAATAATGCTCCATGGTTACATCCTGCCATCAGTTTAGCTTTGAGAGATGAAAGTCGACTCACAAGTGAGAGGATGAAGCACCTTTTGTACGAGCTAGGTTACATTTTCATTTGAGATTTTGTTGTGCTCAAGTGATTATAGACCATTATGTGGATATTCAGCCAAAAGGATCTGTTGTTAATGCTCTCAATGTCTGAACTAATGGACTCAACAAGGGTCTTCCTGAACTTTGGGTCATTGTAAACTCTATTCATCCTCCATATGCACTTTATTGAAAAAAAAATTAGAAATGAAGCTGTGCATAAAAATGTAAAGAAAGATGCTCAGAATGTCAGCTGCATTACTTATGAAGTGAATATTGAGTGCAATGCTCTATGCGACCTTCTAGAATGAAACAATATTTTGGGGACAACTTTATGAGGTAAAATATAAAAAAGTTTGTGCTTGCTCTCTTGGTTATGTAGCCAAAAGCACCAGTATGTTTATACTGCTATAGCAATGATACCAGGTTTTAAATATCAGTTTGACGTATTTTAACGGTATCAGTAATGATGTAATGGAATCGGCGTGAATCGGACTCTGCAACCGTAAATTTTTAAAAATAATTTGCAAATTGTACCAAATCAACAAGAAATGAATTATAACTATTAAAATTTAATATATTAGATTAAAAGATCTTTGAATGAATATATTTTCAATTATAAAAACTAAAATTGAAAATATATAATGATGTCAAAATACGTACATCCTTAATTATCAAAGAAAAAAATCATATTATTTAAAATGATTCTTTTTTAAAATGATAAAAAAAATTTCAATAACATAAATATTACATTATTAACTAATCATCACCAAAAAGAACGTCGTAAAAAATTTTAGTCATTATGCTTATAAAAGAATATATATGATATTGTCTTTGACTCGTTAAATAAATAATGTAAGAAATAAACGAGAAAAAATTTCAAAATATAAATGATATTTTTTTTGTTTCATTCATATATATATATATATATATATAAGTAAATTCAAATAAAATTTTTATGAGTAAAATAAAAAAAAATTAAA
>CAOJBK013612074.1:0-10450 GCA_948294925.1 Codiaeum variegatum
ATTATGGGTAAGGTGAAAGTCTAGACTGATCCATGGCTTTTGAATAACTTTAATCCATTTGTTACTTCTGAGAGCATTGCTGAAATGGAGAATATTACGGTGGATTCATCAAGACTATCTCCTACAAAGGAGTGGGATGAAGATTTAATTGCTGAAATTTTTAATCATCAAGACAGAGCCCTTGTTAGACAAATTCCTCTAAGTAGAAGAGTAGTTAAAGATAAAATGGTTGTGGATTTGGGTTAAGAAATGTTGCCTCCCAACTATAAAGAATTTAGCAAAGAAAAATGTGGTGGATATGCAGAGGTGTCAACTATGTCATATATGGGATGAAGATGAGTTTCATGCTTTTCTGTCATGTGATGTGGTTAGACAAGATAAAAGGTCTAATGCTGCTGCAATTATCCATAAGGAGAATGTGTTCCTTGAAACATTGAAAGCAACTCATTCTAATGAAGATAACAGCAAGACAGTAAGGGTTGGGAGGCATATGAAGAAATGGCAGCTGCCTGATGTAGAGATAGTAATGGTAGAATGGTTGTGGCTAGAAGCGGTTGTCTGAATGGATTTTATACTCCAGCAGTAGGGAAGGCCTTGAGTTGTCGCGAAACTTTGACATGGTTGAAAGATCATAATACGCAAAATGTTGTTGTTGAAACTAATTCCCAAGTGCTTTCCTTTGCGATCTTTGGCAACAATGGAGATCTTTTTGAATTTCGATTGATTGTGGATGATTGTGAGGGAGTTTTAGATGATTTGCAAAATATTTCTTTTGCTTTTGTTCTAGATTAGCAAATCAGGTCACTCATGCTTTAGTTAGAGCATCTGTTTCTATGACTGATCAAGAAATGTGGGTTTCTAATCCATCTGTAATTCTAGTTGATGTTTTGAATTCTGATTTAAAATAATAAAGTTTAAGTAATAAAGTTTGCCCATGTGTTCTAAAAAAAAGAAAAAGAAAGACTGAATTAATTTGAAAGCCTAAAACCTCCAAGTTATCAAAAAATTGTTTAGAGAATAGTTATAAAAAATATATGGGCCGAAAGCCATACAAAGGAGAAATTTAACCTTACAGGGCTGTCCTCAAAAGATGGATTGGACTTGGCAAGTGGGCAACCCTCTTTTAAACTCCCAAAACCATAGGCCTAAACAAAATATATGAAAAAAAATATTACTTTATACCTTTTTTTTTTTAATTACAACTGAATTTTTTTTTTTATAAAAAACCACTTTTTTAAAAAAAATTATAAAATATGTCATACATTCAAATTATATCTAAAATATATTAGATATAAACTTGATACAAATATGACATACTTTATATATACAAGATAAATACATTTCAGATATATGATATTTTTTATAAAAGGAGAATAAAAAATATATATTTTTTATAAAAAAAATTTTTATATAATAATATTTTTGTAATTAAATTTATTTTTTAATATATTTTTATAATTTTCTCAATATATATTTGAACATTGGAACCCATTAAGGGCTTCCATGGCTTTAGCCCCTAAAGTTATATTATTCGTGGCAAATATCTAGTCTACATGTTTCCGTTTTTACCAGCAGGCATTTTTTTTCTCTTCTGTTACTCTCAATAGCTCGCATGCCTTTGCAGCTTATGAGTTGCATAGGAGTTTAGTGTTTTTTCTTTCCAAAAAAAAAAATTATTTTGTTTTTCAAAAGATTTATGTATAAAGTTGGTGTTGTGTAGACACCAGTATAATTTGGATTCTTACACCTGTATACTTTAACTTGTTTTATCAGAAAAATAATCATTCATTCAAACAGATTAGGCAAAATCCACAGAAAACACTAGAGTAATACATCCTTGCCAGAAAACAAATAATGGACTAAAAAAGTCCAAAGCAATCCTAACTCATATAATGAGTTTACAACAATAGGGACCAGGTCCATAACAATGGCTCAAAGGCCTAGAATCCAAACCTAGATACTCTCTTCTCAAAGGTTGACAGAAACCATCTTTGTTGGTGTGGAAGTAATCGGCAGCCTGGGACACGACAACTTTAGAATAATGACTTCCGACAACGGTAAGCTCGAACACTCAGGGTATCAAGTGAACAAAGCTTCAAGGCTGCATGAATAAGCAAAAACCAGCACCAAAACCAAAAATGGGTTTGAAAAAACCCTTAGCAGTTGGATTTTGAATCTTCTCTTCGAGGGTCCCTCAATTTTCTAGAAAATCTATCGCCTTCCGCTCTAGTTGCCTTCCAGAAAGTGCAAGCTCTCTCCCCTTCGATCTAGACGCTCCTTCCCTCGAGGATGAAAGAAGATGAAATTTCCATCTACTCTAGCTATTAGATTACTCGATAACTAATGCAGACTGCAAAAGCCACTGTCATTGATGGCGGGACTAATCAGAGCCAAAACAAGTAAAACATTGGACATAGCTGAGACTAGAGAACTATAAACTAAGACAAAACAAAGAAAAATGAAGAAGGAGGGGGTACTCCCATCGGGAGGCCTCTCTTATGGTGATTCTCCGACTCAGAAACCCTAAATCTATCAAGGCAAGAAAGCTTCTCGAGAGAGAGAAAAAGAAAAGGAACTTGATATCTATACCAAAGATAGCCTTCTACCCCTGCATTCTTTTTGCATATTCCAACATGTTTTGTCACTAATAACCTAGTACATTCTCTATAAATAACTATTGATTCAAATAACATATTCTCGCAATCTCATAGTGCTCCGACTTTTTTAATTCATCAATAAGATTGAAATATCAAGCTCGTCCGACTTTGGTTCTATAATGTTTTTCCAACCCCAAAAATGGAACTAGAAAATTACACTAAAGGGGCACAAAAAGATTAAAACCAATTCTTTAACATAAATAACATAACATATATATATATATATATATATTCACCTTTCATTTCAAAGAAAATACATCAATTTTGCATACACAATACAAAAATATACAAAAAAAAAAAAAAAAGGAATGTCAACCACAAATTTAATATTTTCTAAGGTATATACAAAAGTCTTGATTCTAAATATTATTTTAAAAAGTTAAAAAAAAAATACGTCTCCACCATCATATTTATGCTAATTAAAAAAGAACATTTCTTGCATCAAAATCATGCTTGGCAATTTCCCACAGAATAAAATTCATCCATTATCATGTCTTTAATAAAGTTTTTAGCAATCTTTTTTTCTACATAAACAATCAAACTACCATTAAGATACTGATTTTCCATTCTACTATGAAGTCTAGTCTTTGTAAGTTTCATTGCAGAAACAACTCCTTCACCTGTTGGTGTAGAGATTGGAAGAGTTAGCACAAGACGCACTAATCCATTAACTAAATGATATATTTTGGGATAACCATATAGGATAACATTAAGTTTGGGTTAACATTCAATTATGTCTTAAATTAAAATAATTTTCAATTTAAGTATTCAACTTTTCGAATGGTTTCAATTATACCCATATTTTTGAGCATAAGCCTTAGATTAGGTGGCACGGAAATATATATATAGAATTAATTATATAAAAAATTATAAATTTTTTGATGAATTTGTAAAATTAGAATGAATTTTCAATTTTGATAAATTAGTACATAAACTTTTTGATTTTGAGAAAATTGATTATATAACTAGATTTCAACGTCACATGTTCAACCGACGATGACATGACAAACAAAAGATGTATGTACTATCAAAAACATGCCACATAAGATGCCAACTAAGATGCCAAGTCGGCATTTCAAAATTTTTTTAATTGAATTTAAAATAAAAATAATTTAATTTGAAATTCAAATTTGATTTTTTAAGATTAAAACTAAAGTCAGATCCTCTTCAATACACAATCATAGATGATTATCATATGTAATTTAAGCTTTTTTAACGATCCAAATTTAAAAATAAAATGATAAATTTTTTTAAAAAAAATAACTAATAATTTAATTTAAATCGAGCTTAATTTATATGTAATAATCATTTTTTAATATACTACGTAAAAGTGAATATTTAGCGTACGGGAGAGGACTCCAATACCTAAAACTAATATAAAGTGACACTTAGAATTTTTTATTTTCAAGATAAAACTAATTTAAACTAAAATTAATGTAATTAAAAATAAAAATTAAAATTAAAAACCGGAAAATAAGGAGAAAAAAAACATTCTTCCATGGAAACTCGACATTTCTCCATTTCTCCACCCAGAAACTCATCATCACCTCTCCATTTCAATTTTAGTTAACTCATCACAAAAAATTTTTTTAAAAAAAAAACAGTTCACCATTCTCTCAATTAACACCTCTAAAGAAGACCCACCCACGTCAAATCAACCAAGCGATCCATCATTAATACCATAATCAAGATTAAAATTAAAATTAGCATCTCAAGATAAGGAACCCAACTTTTATAAAAGGAGATTAGAAGAGAAATTTGCAGTTTTGAATACTACAATATATGAGTGCAGGCCCTGTGGGTAAAGCACGGGTAAATGGATCGGATTTGGTTCTGAAATCGGACATAGTCAGGTTTTAATGCGAACAACACTAAAGTTTTAACTTCGAATTCACTGACGTTTCTCTGTTAGAATCGAATGTCAACTGAAATGGGTTGAAAAAGGAGTTAGATTTTAAAAAGAATCATTCGGGTTTGAAGAAAAGAAAAACAGTTCTGGGTAATAATGATGATGACAACCTTGAATGGACCGGGTATACTTTTGCAGGAAATGTTTGTAGTGAACCGCTGCTCACCAGAGTGATTGATTGCGACTGATATCAAATGGAGCTGCAGATGAAGATGATTTTGTGTTTTGGGTTCCGTTGACACTAAACCAAGAACCCCAAGCCTTTTTGTTGGGCTTGGGCTTCTCCCTTCAGAATGAAAATTTCAAGAAAGCCCTAAATATAAAGGTCCATGGGGAAAATATCCCAAGTAGTTGAATCATGGGATATATGTTAGGGTTTGGAATCAAAACTCTTAGGTAAGGTCCTTTTCTCTAAAGTTATTGTTTTGTGCATATTTTTATATATATTCCTTTAATATTTAAGTTTATTTTCATCCAAAGTTTAATGTGTTTGCTGAATATCTTTTAAAGAAAATTAGGAATTTGTGCGTAAATGGAGTAATTGAATCGAGAGACGGAATTCCTGAGTTAGCTTATTCGAAAGGAGCAATTTTTGAAAGATTTTGAGCATTCTTCTTAGGCACGGGCAATGCCAAATCATGCTTAGGCCATGCTAATTGAGATTCAAGTTGTGCGAGTTACTAAATTAAGGAAACAAAATCTTTGTATATAGCACGGGGCCTTAAGGGGACCAATATAGGTCGTGCGAATTTCACTTGAACCGTGTGCTTCTCTGAGCTAATTTAACTAAGGTGTACAGAGCAGAAGGCTTATTTCACGGGCCATGTGCAACTATTTTGGGGCCATGTCGACAGCACAAAACAATATAAAAGGAGATTTTTTTTTTTTGAGAATTTAGGGTATCTTCAACTCCCATCCATACTAGGTCATGTACTCAACTCAAAGTTCTTCTGAAATCATTTCTAAGAAACTTTCTTGAGAGAGAACTTAGTTTAGAGAGGATTTAGATTGAATTTGTGAGAATTCTTTTTCATTATTTTTTCATTGATTTTGTTTATGTTAAAAATTAAAGTTAAATTTCTCCAAGGAGATTGGGATTTGCTACACTTTAATTGAAGTTCATTTTCTTAATTATATTGCTTTAATTTTTTTGGGTAATCTTTGTATTAAGAGATTAAGTATGATTTCTCTTAGAAGTATTGTTAGTTTGTTGAGATCAATATCAATCATGAACTAAATTCTTTATTGTCTAGAAATTGAGCATGAAATAGTTTTAATATGATTAATTGATATTGATTCCTTGATTATATTTAACTTAAATTTGATTGAATTGGATTAATTTTAATAACTGATTTAGTTAATTTAGGGTTTAGGTGATGGAGCGAGAGTGAAAATCTAAATCTGGAACTATTTAATTGGGATTCTAAAATGAATTAGGAATATAAGTTTTAGTCTTAAGTCCTATGATTGATGCATGTTTTCTCTAGATTACTTCTATGAATGCGATAGCTAGTAAAATAAGTTCTAATTGAATGATTGCATTAAATATTAGATAATTAAACATAATTAATTGAATCAATTGCTTAATATCATAGAGCATGGACTGTGGATTGTCAATATCTCTAGACTCATTCATATCATTGAATATTTTATATTTTTCATTGCTTGCTTGTTTGTTTACTTTCTTTAAATCAAAACCAAAATTCTTTTTAGTTTTAATTGCACATAAGAAACAAATTAATAAAACTAAACATAATTAATCCTTGGGGATATGACATTGGTTCTCATTCTATGCCATGATAGCCAGTATACCTCCTGTCACTATTTGTGAGTATATTTTGAGACGAATAAGTTTTTGGCACCGTTGTCGGGGATTAAGATCTAGTGAGGCGTTATTACTTTGTTTCTTTATTTATTTATGTAGTTTTTAATTTGCTATTTTTATTTTCTTTTATTTTTTCCAATTTTATGAATGGGAGAAGATCTCTTGAATGATAACTTCTTCCTTTTGTTGATAATAACTTCTTCCTTTTGTTGATAACGTGCACAGGATTGGTGCGGAAAATAGAGGACAAAACAACACAGAGGACCCACCGGAGATTCAAGATCCACCTATAGATAACAGGGAGGTAAAGGTAGTAGATCCACAAAACCAAGGCAACATGGGCAAAGATAAAATTGATCCACAAAGAATCAATGTCAATGAGAGGAGACTTATAAAGGAGTTTGCTAAGCCGATTATTGGTACGACTATATCTTGCATCCGATTGGATGCAACATCAAGAAATTATGAGTTAAAATCTATCCATTACAACATGATATTATCATTCCATAGGATGGCAAATGAGGACCCTTTAAATTTCATTCAAGATTTTACTCAATCATTCAAACTATTCCTCTTCGAGGTCTGAATGAGGATTAATTGAGGATGAGATTCTTTCCCTATACCTTAAAAGATGCTGCTAAAATTTGGTTGATGACATTGCCTCTGAATTCTTTGACTAAGTGGGAAGAGGATTATACTAAGTTCATGCAAAAATTTTACTCCCACCAAAAAACTGCTGACTTACATACAAAGATCGCCACTTTTACTCAGATGGAAGGAGAGCATTTCCATAAGGCATGGGAACATTTCAAAATGTTGCAAATTCAGTGCCCACATCATTACTCTCCTTTGAAACTATTGAATCAATTATTTTATGATGGGATTACTTATTAAAACCAAGGGATAATAGATAATGTAGCTGGAGGTTTAGTGAGAGAGGTTACCCCCGATGAGGCTTATCGACTATTCGAGAGCTTGGAACTAATCTCTAGAAAAAGAGTGTAAGGGGTAGGCAAGCCATTGCATATGAGGTATCACACGGCAAGGATATGGTAATGAAAATTTCTTCATTGACTCGCCAAGTAGAACTTTTGAAAAGGCAAGGAAACACACTGATTTATGCTCAAAAGGTGTGTGAGGTATGTGGACTTTTTGGGCATAGTGCTAATGTTTGTCCTTCTGGATTCGATTTTATATCAAGTGAGCTAGAGGAAGCTCAAGCACTAGATGGATTCTAGCCAAGGGTTCAAAATAACCCTTACTCCAACACTTACAACCTTGGTTGGAGAAATCACTCTAACTTTGGGTAGAGATATAACAATGCTCAAGTGTCTTAAGTTATGCAAAGGAGACCATACCAAGGGACAATTATGGTTCCCAACAATAACAATAATCAAGGAATTTATGTTTGGAGGAGAACTTTAATAAATTTATTCCAGTTAGTACACAAACTTGAAGGGCAGATAAAGACGATTTGATTATATAGGGGCTTCAATTAGGAAAGTAGAGACCCTAGGGGGCCAAATTACAACTCAAATGCACAACAAGCAACAAGGACAGCTTCCAAGTTAACTAGAACAAGCTAAGGCCATCACAACCCTTAGAAGTGGGTTATTGATAATAATATTGGTTCTCACCTTTCTGATGTAGGCAACAAGGAGGAGCATGAAAAGGAGCATACTGATATGCTCAAAGAAAAGGAGGAAAAGAAGGAGAGCCTAACTCTTTCCAAGCTTCACAAGGTGGTTGATTCTTACTGACTGCCTATTCCATTTCTTGAAAAGCTCAAGGGAGGTAAGAATGATAAACAATGTGAGGAGCTTTTCAAAATGCTATCCAATGTAAGTATTAATCTTCCTTTACTTGATGTTATTCAAAAAATTCCAGCTTATGCTAAAATTTTCAAATAACTTAACTCTAAAAAATGTAACCTAAAATTAAAGGAAGAGATTGTTGTGCCGGAGGTGGCAAGTACTATTTTACAGCATAAGTTACCTCCAAAGCTAAAGATTCTGGAATTTTTATGATAGATTTTGAGCTAGGTAATGGAGAAGAGGCTAGAGACATTCTTGATTTAAGAGTTAGTATAAATTTGATGCCTTATACCTTATTTCTCTAATTGAATTTGGATGAGTTGAAACCCATAAAAATGTTATTGTAATTAGTTAATAGGTCTTTGAGATTTCCCAAGGGAATAATTGAGGATGTGTTAGTATAAGTTAAGGGTTTGATTGTGCCTATCGATTTTGTTGTGCTTGAAATAGGCGATGGGTTGTCTAATAGGTCAGAATTGCATATCTTATTAGGTAGACCTTTTGTAGCAACCACTAATACTATTATTGATGTTAAGTATGGAAAATTGATTATGTATGTGTTAGCTCAAACTGTGGTGTTTTCCATATTTAACAATCTCACTCACTATAGCACAATTCATGTTGAAAACTCACCAATTGATGATTGCTTCTTTATTGATTATATTGTGGATGATATACTTGAGCAACATATTTTGGATGATAATCTTGAATCTGCACTTATATTTGAGGAAGGAATTGAGCCTATAGTTCCTGAAATTGTAAGTTATTTTGATGATTTAAATGAGGCTGAGATAATTAAAGATGGAGAAGTTGAGACTTTAGAGCTTCCTTTGAACCAAAGTGTTGAGAAGGAATCTTCTCAAAATGTAAAGCTTAAAGAGCTCCTAAAGCATGCAAAGTACATTTTTTAGGTAAAAATGAGTATTTTCCTATGATTATATCATCTAAGTTGAGTGAGGGAGAAGAAAAAAGATTGGTAGCTGAACTTAAGAGACTTAAACAAGCCATAAGTTGGGGGTTGAGTGACATTAAAGGTATTAGTCCTTCCACTTGCATGCATAGAATAATTTTAGAGGAAGGGGCTAAGCCAAAAAGAGATATGCAACGTAGGTTGAACTCAATGATGAGTAAGGTAGTTAAGAAAGAAGTCCTTAAGTTATTGAATGAATGGGCTATTTACCCCATTGCTGATAGTGAGTGGGTTAGTCCCATTCATGTGGTTGTCAAGAAAATGGGAATCACGGTGGTCAAGAATGAAAAGAATGAATTAGTCCCCATAAGGACTGTGACGAGGTGGCACATGTGTATAGATTATAGATAATTAAACAATGCCACCAAAAAGGATCACTTTTCTATTTTGTTCATCGACTAGATTTTAGATAAGTTAGTTGTTTATGTATATTATTTGGCCTTTGCAATGCATCAAAAACTTTTCAAAGATGCATGATGTCAATATTTTTTAACATGATTAATTACTATATTGAGGTATTTATGAATGAATTTTCTATTTTTGGTAATTCTTTTGATGATTTCTTAAGAAAATTAGTTTCCATTTTGGAATGATGCGTTGAATGCAATCTTACTTTGAGTTAGGAAAAGAGTCATTTCATGATAGATCATGGCATAGTTTTAGGTCATATAGTCTCTAGTAAGGGTATGGAAGTAGATAAGTATAATATTGATTTGATTACTAATTTACCCCCTTCCACATCTATTAAAGGGATAAGGAGTTTTTTAGGTCATGCTAGTTTTTATAGGAGATTCATAAAGGATTTCTCTAAAATTAGCTAACCTTTGAGTAGGTTATTAGGGAAATATGTCCCTTTTGAATTTAATGATGAATACATGACAACTTTCCATACCTTGAAGGAGAAGTTAATGACTTCTTCTATTATTGCTGCCCCCGATTGGTCTTTACCTTTTGAGCTTATATGTGATGCATTAAATTATGCATTGCGGGTTGTTTTAGGCCAAAGGGCATTATTCTAGTTTAACCCTTTCTGGTCCTCGGTTGAATTATACTACCACTGAAAAAGAGATGCTTGCTATTGTTTTTGCATTAGATAAGTTTAGGGCATACTTAGTTGGGTTTAAAGTCATAATTCATACTAATCATTCAACTCTTAAAAATTTATTAACAAAACAACATGTGAAAACTTGATTAATTAGGTGGGTGTTACTAATTCAGGAATTTGATTGTGAAATATGAGATAAGAAGGGTAGTGAGAACATAGTTTCTGATCAA
>CAOJBK013613679.1:0-10037 GCA_948294925.1 Codiaeum variegatum
TTACTTTTAAACAACCCTGTAAAAGAATAGTGTATATAATTCAGTTGGACAATGAACTATCATTTCAATGGGCAGTAAAGGCTTCCTTCATGTTGTTAAACTCGTTGCTGCTGTGCATAAAGCAAAGACACCTTCATGAACGAAACTAAGAAACAAACAGGCGACATAAAGCAAGAATTTCAGCATCGAATTCTAATTATTTCATAACTCGTGGATATTTATCACATCCTTATTCCTATAATCAGCCTCTCAACATGACTACTAATTATCCTATTTACTAACTGGATTATGCAATCATATAGAGGTTAGTACCTAGCATTTTGTGCAACTTACAATGGTATTTAAACTTGAAAAAACCGTATAGGTGGGTATATTGGGGTTGCTACTAGCTAGTAAATATTACTTGTTATAACAAAGTTTGACTCTAAAAATGCATACCGACTAGTTCCCTTTCAAAGTCCTCGACATTTAAAGTGCATTTGGTAGCCCGTAATGTAACACGATGCAATCATTTGAGGGTAAATTTGCACAAGGAATGTATTACATTACATTACATTCCATTGCAGTATAGTTGAAGAACAGTTATATTCTCAAACAGCAACCAAAACTCTTAAGAAATTAAAAACGAAAAAAGAGGGCTCACCATCATACCTGATTGAACTGAAACTTGTTGAAATAATTTCTCATAGGATATGAACATTGTTCTGTAGAAGGACTTAAATGAATACTTTGTCCCCCAATAAATTTATGGCCATGAAGAGATGATACAGTAGAATCATCACCGTTTGATGATGAAAAGTTTTCTACTTTAATCAAATCAAATTTCCCTAGTTCAACACAATTAAAATTCATGAGAAAATACTAAAAATCATGAAAATATATAAAATCTGATTGATCAAAACAGATTTGCAACTTAACCCATTAAAATTAAACTTACACACATTACAAAAACATAATAAAAATCCGAACTTTTTACAATTTTGTGTAACTTAAGTTAAGCAAAAAAAAAACAGTATAAATTAAAATGCACATTTAATAATTCAATTCTCAAGAAAATGAATGGAGATTTTTAGAGTGAAGAAGAACTGACTGGTAAGATAAGAATTTCCGGAGATGATGAGATCGGACGGCCGAGAAGGGACGGAGTATGAGCGAGGAAGGAAGGAGGAGCAGCAACGTATTAGTACTGCCATTTGTTTTGAACAGGATGAAAATGTTTCAGTGTGCTGGTTTTATACATGAGGTAAGAGAAGATAAGACACTACAGTTCATCTACTAAAACAGTACCGTTTTGTCATCAAACGACAAGTAATAAGGCTAGCTAAAACGACCGCTGCATAAGAATTGTCTTTACCAAATGCAAAATTATTTAATCAATTTTTTTAAAACTAAAAATTAGAAACAATTTATTTGCAAAAAATACTTTCTTATTTTAAGATAGAAAATATAATAAATTACACGAAAACTATTTATTAATCAATATAAAATATTTTTAAAATATTTTTTTATGTAAAAACAACAAATTATTTTTTAGTTATGAAACCTATAAAAATATAAAGAAATTATTTAGGTATGTTAAATAAAATAAAATATATTATTAAATTTGAAACGATATTCTAAATTTTTTTAATCTACTAGATAATTAATTTTTAAAATTTAATAATGTAATTTTTTATTTTAAAAAATATTATTCAAATTAATTTTGAATTTTTCACATTTATTCAAGATATTCTAAAAATGAAAAAAAATAAAAGATAAAAATTCCATACTTTTAAGACTTTTTTTAGGTTAAAAAAAAGACCTGAAGTTACTACGGGTAAAAAGTTTTTTTCATGTTTGTCTTGTCTCTATGACAAGTTTCGAAAATAACCAGTAACCTTTATTATTAAATTGATATGCAATCACGAGTGACGTGACGAGGAGTGTGGTGGAAGGTTGTGTTCGGTTAACCATTATTGATGAAGAGGAATAAATTGTGGCTATTGTTATCAAATCTAATATAGTAAAAGAAACCAGAGAAATTTTTAAGTTTGCTGGTTGCTTTATCTTTAATAAATCTTTCAATGTGGAGGCCATGAAAGACACATTTATTGCGTTGTGGAGACCAGTTAAAGGCATGTTCATAGTGGATCTTAGCAATGAGCATTTTCAGTTTAAATTCTTTCATGTTTAGGATTTTAAAAAGATTATAGAGGGAGCTCCTTGGACGTTTGAACAAAACCTGTTACTAATGCGGAAGGTGTAAGATGGGGAATATCCATAAACTGTTCCATTAAATATGTCAGATATGTGGATTCAATGTTATAATCTACCTCATGGCTTTATTTCTGAATCCATACTTTAGTGTGTGGGTAATTACGTGGGAAAGTTTATTCAAATGGATCTAGCTAATTATGCAAATTTGTGGAGGAATTATTTTCGTATACGGATATTTATTAATATCAACAAGCCCCTGAGAAGGAAGATAAAAATTAAGAAGGAAGGTGGGTAGTGGTTTTGGGTGGAATTCAAGTATGAACGTCTCTCTACATTTTGCTTTGTGTGCGGTAAGTTAGGGCACTATGATCACTCTTGTCCGATTGTATATGTTAATCCTACCATTGAGGTGGAAAAAGCATATGGGGTGTATCTTAGAGTGGCAAATCGTAAGTCTCATCTCAAGGTTGGGCAGAAAATGGCTAAAAAAGGAGGATGTGGTGGAGGCGCCGATGATGTTTGAGGCGGTTTCTAATGAGAAAGCCACAAAAAGAAAGTTGTCGATAATTGAGGATGGATGAAGATTGGGAGTGAGATATGTGGGCGATAATGGTACTACTAGTAAGGAAGGTGGAGGAGATATTGTAGGTGGGAATGAATCGCGTTCAAATAGATTGGGAACAATAAATGAGGAAAGTGAGTTAATGGACAATAATAAGGAAGATTTAAATCATGTTATTATCACCGAAACAAAATGACAACGTACAAGGGAAGTGGAGTAATTGGTTGATAATATGGACACTATAAATGGGCTGGATGAGCTTTCAGGCCCAGCATATCAAAATGTTAATGAAGGCTCAAAAAACTTGCTAGAGGAGGGCTTTAGGGATCAGGCCTGCCTGAACCAATGAGTTCATTAATGTGGAATTAATGGGGCCTGGCCAACTCGCGTGCAATTCGAATATTAAAATACTTGGTACAATAGCCAAAGCCTAATTTTATTTTCCTTAGTGAGACTTTGTATGATAGGAAGAAGGCTTTATGGGTCCATACCCAAATTGGCTATAGGGGCTTTACATGTGGTTGAATGTGAAGGTCATAGTGGGGGATTGATTATGTTTTGGAAGGAGAAGGGTATGGCTAATATTCCGGGTTCTTCATTTCATCGTATTAATCTCTATGTGAAGCTAACTCAAGTTGGGGAATGGAGGTTTACGAGGATATATGGGCAGCAAAATTGGGCAAGGAGAATGGAGACTTGGGATATTATAAGACGTTTGGGTTCGTTGAGTGAGCTACCATGGTGTTTGATGGGGGACTTCAACAATCTTATGAGCCAATCAGAGAAACGAAGAGGTAATCCATATCCATTTTGGTTGGTGAATGGATTTCGTGATGTTGTGTTTGATAATGGGCCGTGTGAGGTCAACATGATCAGAAATTAGTTCACTTTGAGGAAACCAACGGAGTCACCTGAGTTAGAATCAAAACTGGATAGAGGCCTTTGTAATATGTGTTGGCTGCGAATGTTTCACTCTGCAAAGATTCAAGTGCTTGAGACTTATTCTTTGAACCATTTACCATTATTCCTTGATATAAAAAAGAAATGGTATGTTAGGAAGGCAAAAAGGTTTAAGTTTGAGAATGTGTGGTTGAATGACAGAGATTGTGTTGATTTGGTTTGACAATGTTGGGCCAGAAACTAGAGTAGGAGTTTACAGATGAAAATTACTGCTTGTAGTCTGGAGCTGGCGAAGCTAGAAGGGAAGGAAACGAAAGAATTTACTGATAAGTTGCATAATTGTTGAAGAGATCTTAAGAGGTTAGGGAGGTAAAGGGATGGGCAAGGAATTGAAGAGCATAATCAATACCAGAGGGAGTATCATGATATTCTTTTCAAACAAGAATGGTTTCGGAAGCAACGGGCAAAACAATAGTGACTTAGGGGTGGAGATGCTAACATCCATTTCTATCACTCTTATGCTTCAATTAGGAGGCAAAATAATAAAATTTTGAGACTCAAAGATATGGCTGAACGATGGAGGCAGAAGCTTGAGGATATTCATGGTATTATCACACAATGTTTTCAAAATTTATTAACTTCTTACAATTATATGAATGATGATAATGAATTGTGTGCAAAGGAAGATTACAGGTGAATAGAGTGCTACTCTTATGGCTACTATAATAATAAAGGAGGTGAAGACGATAATTGATGGGATGCATCCGGATAAATCTCCAAGACTAGATGGAATGAATCTTGCATTTTCCTAAAGATTTTGAGGAATTGTGGGAGTAAATGTTGTTTATTTGTGTAGAAGTTTCCTTGAGTATGGTGCTTTGCCTGAGGAGTTTAATAAGACGTCTATTGTACTGATTCCTAAGAAAACCCATTTAGAATCAATGTCTGATTTAAGACCCATCTCGTTATGAAATATGGCCTATAGGATCTCGTTAAAGGTTATTGATAATAAAATCAAACACTTGCTACCAGATTTGATTGCAAAGACCCAAAGTGCCTATGTAGGTGGGAGATTAATCACTGACAATGTCTTAATTATGTTTGAGGTTCTCCATCATTTCAAGAGGAAACGACAGAGAAGGAAAGGGCTTGTGGCTTTAAAAGTAAACATGGCAAAAGCCTATGATCGACTGGAGTGGTGTTTCGTGTAGAAAGTTATGTTGCAGATGGGCTTTTATTGTGAATGAGTGAGCCATATTAGGAAGTGATTAGATACTGTGAGCTATAAAGTGTTGATGGATGGTGTGGAGATTGGACCGATTCAGCCTGAGTGTATGATTAGGCAAGGAGACCCACTGTCTCCCTACTTGTTTATAATATGCACTGAGGTAGTAAGTGTAACTATTAGATTGAAAGAGAGCAGGGGCATGGTTCATTGCTATAAAATCTATAGAAGGGCTCCATCAATTAGCCACCTATTTTTTACTGATGATTCTTACATGTTTTTTAGGTTAATATCAATGAAAGTAAAGAGCTATAAGAGGTGATTCAATCGTATGAACGAGCATCGGGCCAATTAGTTAATTTGCATAAATCTTGTTTGATGTTCAATCCTAATGTCACCAATGAATATAAAGAGGATATCTACAGACTATTTGGTATCCAAAGTGTTACTAATCAATGCAACTATTTAGGGATTCCATCCATTATTGGAAAGGATAAGAGGTCTATTTTAAAATCAGTTAAGGATAAGATTTAGGGAAAGATTCAACATTGGAGCAATAAGACTATCTGTAGGGCAGACAAAGAAGTTTTATTAAAGTATGTAGCCTTGGCAATCCTTAATTATGTTATGAATGTGATTCTACTGGTTATGTATCTTTGTCTTGAAATTGAAAGGCTCCTGAATGCGTTCTAATGAGGAGTGAAGCCTAATGAGAGGAAAGGAATTAAATGACCGGCATGGGATAAGCTTTGTATTCCTAAGGCATGTGGTGATTTGGGATTTAAGAGACTACACACATTCAATAGGTCGACGCTTGCTAAGCAAGGATGGAGGTTCCTCACAAACCCAAATTCCTTAGTTACACGATTATTGAAGACAAGTACTACCTTGACTCCTCTTATTTAGATGCTCAATTAGGATCAAACCCAAGCTACATGTGGAGAAGTTTGTGGTCTGTGCATAATACGGTGAAGCAAGGGAGTAGAACTCGTATTGGCATTGGGGCTACAACGTCTGTTTGGGATAGTCCTTGGTTATCAGATAACCACAATGGTTGTATTGTATCTCATCAACCTTACAGGCTTCATGATGCAAAAGTCTCCTCTTTTATGAAAGTGGAAAAGCAAGAATGGGACACTGACTTGCTAATGAACTTATTCAACCCCAAAGATGTGAGTTTAAATAATTCTATTCCTTTGTCTTGTAGGAATTTAATGATATGTGGTATTGGATATGGGATGAAAAAAGATGTTTCTCTGTGAGGAGTTGTTATCATTTATTGCAATGGGAATGTGGAAAGGAGCTTTTCAGTATTGTAGAAGAAATAATGAAAGCTAAAAGTACCTCTTAAGATACAAAATTTTCTTTGGCGTGCTTGTGTGAATTATGTCCCTACTGCCATGAATTTAAAAATGTGAGGTGTGGATATTGATCCTTTTGTCAATGGTGTAAAGCCCAGCAAGAAACAATTTCTCATGTGATATATGGATGTTCGATGGATTAGAATGTTTGGCAATGTTTTGGTTTAGTTGTGCATCCTATGAATCAGGCAACTCCTATTGATTGGGTTGCCAATTTCTTCGCCAATAATAGCCTTGAAACGTGCTCGTTTTTACTTTGGTTTGTTGGGGTTTGTGGAATCAGCAGAATAAATGGGTATGGAACTAGACCTTAAGCATCTCTAATTAGGTCTTTGCTTTTGTTACTCAGACTTTGGGTCAAAGGCAACATGCTAAAATAAACTACGATAGCATGATTCCAAAATCGAATGGCATGAATGAGAGTGATAATTCAGAGACTAAGCCTCCTCACAACTGGTTGAAGGTAAATAATGATACTGCAATTATTTCGTCATATGGTAGTATTGCCGTAGGCTATATTGTTCGGGATGAACAAGGTCAATTTGTTATAGCTCAATCTTCTTTTGTAGCTGGAAATTTTACGCCTAGAGAGGCTGAGGCAATAAGTATGCATGCAACTCTCTTTTGGCTTAAGCAACATGAAGTGGATAACTATATTCTTGAATATGATGCGACACAAGTTGTTGAAGCTGTTAAGGGAGGTGATCATTTATCCGCATTTCACTTACCATTTGTTTGGTGCACTGGTTAGGCAAGAAAAAATAAGAGAAATTAAATAAGGGAATTGAATAGAAAAGAAAAGAAAATAAATTTAATTTTTTTTCATTATTTGAATGTAGTAATTTTAAATGAGAAGAACGAGACAGAAAAACGATTAAACTTAATTTATTTTAATAAAAAAATAGGGAGCCATCAAAATTTCTCTCAATTTTTCTCCAAATCGGAGAGAACTATTTTTTAGTATTTTAAGTTGATATTTGTCATCATTTCTCCTCTTTTTTCTTATTTTCTCATATCTTATTATAAACCAAATAAGATAAATTAATCTAATTTCTTTTCTCTTCTCATAGTTTCTCTCCAAACAAACATAGGGTTAATTATTAGTGATTGTGTTTTTTTGATTAAGCATTTTGATAGAGTGCAAGTATGTCATGTACGTAGATCTGTGAATATGGTTACACATTTGTTAACTACAGCAGCATATTCTCTGTCCGATCGAGGGGAATGATCCTGTATTCCTCCATCTTATTTATTATTTTTAATATGTTATGATTGTTCAAGTTAATGTTAAGCTTTCATTTGCTTTAAAAAAAAAAAAAAAATTTAAAAGGACCTATATTTTTTAAAGAAAATAGAAAACAGAAATAAAAAATTTACCGCACGGGTTCTTGTTAATAATAGCCAAAACGATGCGTTTTAAAGAAAACCTCGTCGTGTAATTCAATTCCCGCGCTCCAGCACGAATGGGTTTTAGCTTCAGTTCACTGAAATTCTAGGGTTTTTCTTTTTCTCATCAATTTTGATTCTCAGAAACTCGTTTCGCTTTTGATTACAAAAATGGACGTTGAAATGGAGACTTCTCCTAGCTATTTCGATCCTGAAGATCTCACCTCCAGAGAACGGTTTCGTCGTTACGGGTATAATAATCCTTAATTACCTATTTTCTCGAGAGATCGTGATTAGTTGAATTGAATTGAAATATGGTGAATAGTTATGCAATGTGAATGTTGAGGATAATGAGGAAGACTGATGATAAATTCTCAGAATTTAAGTAGAAAAATTAGTTCAGGACTTGAATTAGGGTTTTGCATTTATTATCATTTTGTGTAATTGTGCTTGGTTAACTATTAGCTTGTGTATGTTAGTATGTAAATTGGATTATGTTCAGGAAAAGGCACTCAACATCAAGTTTGTCGCCTCATCAAGATACGCCAGTGTCCAAGTTCAAGGAGTCCAGGCTACTCTATGAAGGGCTGAGTATTCATAGCCCAACAAATGCTGCACTGCTTCTTGAGAATATTAAACAAGAAGCTGATAGTGTTGACTACACTGATCACTTTGGTGGTACACCTGCAAGGTCACATTCTACTTTTAAAAGGAGATCATCCATTGATAGTCATGGCATCTCAGAGGCTGATCTTGGTCTTGATTCAATACGACGACATGGAAGTGAATCACTTAAAGCTTGCAAGATTGAGGATGATTCTTTGACAGATAGTGGAGAGACAATTTTTGGTCTATTTGCATCTCTGCTTGATTCTGCTATTCAAGGTGCTTAAATTATATAAATGTTTTCTAATGTTATCTTTAGTCTATAACTTGCAAAAGGTGTGATTGATGAAAGAAACGACTTCGATAGTTTAGCTGAGAGTCAATTCAAAGGAGACTGATTGGGGACAGGTTAGGATGGTTACAGAGGTATCGATTTGCTTGGTTTGTCATATGGATATTATCCAGGAAGTTGTTGCCTTTATTGAATTATGAAATGGTTGAGAGAAATAACCAAAGACTTCTCAATTCTGATGTTAAAGAAGAAAAATATTGGACAGATCATGAACATATTTTCTGGAGTAGAGCGAGTAAATTGACTTTTGTTATGTGTAAGGAGAAAGATACCAAATTCTTAATCACACTATAATTTTGACAACGGTTGCTTTCAAGCTAGTACATATTTTTTTTCTCCCCATATTACTGATGAACTGCATATGCTTGGATAAAAACCCTAGGGGACATAGCTTGCTGATAGTCTGGTATATGAAGTCTTATATCATGTTGAAGGCAATGGAACTGGATTTTCATTCTTGATTTTTCTTTTTTTCTGTATATGTATTAATAATATTTTGTCAAGACTGAATACTCTCTAATTTTTCATTATCTTTGTTGTGATTTTTTGTTGTGAAGTAGTAGTGGTGCAATACTTCACATTTAAGATCAGCTAATTATTTTTCATGCTATATTCCCAACCTCTTGATCTTTATTATATATGTTCATGTGGTTAGCTGTGAGAAAAAGATCTATTATCAATCAATTTTATGCTTTTTCGGAAGTTTCATGATGGTAATATTTAAAACGTCAATTCTGCTGGAAAATTAAGAATTGTTTTCAGTGGCAACTGCCTTTGTCCATTGAGGGAGATAATATTAAGAATTATGGGGCTTGAAGCTAAAGATAGGTAATGCAATTTCTTAAATGGCTATTTAGTTTTTTTCTGCTCAAGAGGCAAGAGAATGTTAAAAACAACTAAAAACTATAAGTGCTGACACAAGAATATGTTTAGATGCTGCTGACTGTTAGCCAATGAAACTCCTCTAAAAGCTTGAGAAGTATACCCCTATGAAGAAGAGAAAAATTGATCTTTCCTATTGTGGATTCCCTTTTTTACCTTAAAGTTCATAAAGTCCAATCTTTTGGTTTGGTAACGTTGAGCTATGCAGCGGAGAAACAGGAAACACGGGAATGGGACATAGGAAGGCTGAGGATGAAATGAACTTCTTGTTCTTAGGGTTACATGAGCTAGAAAAATATTGCTGCTGTTTGCATTCTCAGCATTGTTATTATAATTTGTTATTCTTGTCCTGCATAGAACTTGAATAAATGTTTTTGCTTGTTATCTTATTGTGGTAATTTTTTGCAGGGTTGATGCCAATTCCTGATTTGATTATAAGGTTTGAGAAATCATGCAGGAATGTTTCAGAGTCTATTAGGTGTGTCTCAAACCATGGAGGATTTTTACAAGTTTTTATCATCTGATACATGCTTTAAATTTGTTAGCTGTAGAACACTCTATTATAAT
>CAOJBK013613986.1:0-26820 GCA_948294925.1 Codiaeum variegatum
GGACATATATATAGGGGTTGGGTTATTAGAGTTACCCATTTAACCCTATAACCCATTACCACCAGGTCAACCCACGACCCACAAGTCATGGGCGGATTGTGTAATTAATTATTAATACCAAATTAATATTTAATTCCAACAAAAAGACAAAGAGGTAAACAAAAAGAGGACTTTTATCAAACATGTAATGTGCACAAGAAAATAAAGATTTGGAAACACAACATAACACAGTTTATTCAGCTTTTAATCTTGTTTAACTACATAAGCAAATTAACAAAAAAAAAATCTAAACTAAAAAAAACCACTCAAATACAAGTAAATATAACTAATTTCAAAAAAAAAAGAAGAAACAACATAACTTAAAGAAAAGGAACAATGCACAGAAAGAGAAAAATAGAAACAATAAAAATAAATCCAGCCAAAGAAACAAGCTAATCTAAGCAAACCAAAGCAGAAATAGCTTTCAATTAAAAACCCAGCAACCCGTAAAAAAATAAAGCACCTAGCAGCAAAGGGCCACAGCGACAACTGATATACATTAAGTGTAGAACTTAAAAAACCCTAATGTACAAACTAACCTATTCTTCCTTCCAATAATATTGATAGATAAAGGAGATGTGAAGCTAGGGGAAGACTTCTTTGAGAGATAAGAGAAGCAAAATTAATGGAAATTTGGTGGCTCTTGGTAAGCAAGTATTGATATTGATCTGATTGAAAAGAAAATCGCTAGTAAAATCCAGTTGAAGATAAAAGCAAAGAAGAGAAAAATATCAAGAAAAGGGAGACAAAGGAATTAGGGTCATCCTTTCGATGGAGAGTAGAAATTGTAGAGAGGTGTGTTAGGGTTAAAATTTGGGAGGAGAGTTAATTGTGTGAGGAGAATGCTAAGATTGGCAGAAAAAAAAACAAATAAATTAAGAAAATTAAAAATGTAATGCTAAAATTTTGGTGGGAAAAAGTAGCACCTAAATTTTATGATCAATAATGAGGGGCTCATTAGATCAATTATGACCAACTCACATTCCACTCATTACAATTCTCACTAATAGGTATATGTTTAATGAGAGTACTACTAACCCTCGTTATATGTGTAAAATCCATGTTTTTAGCGACTAATTTATCATATTGCCATTAATTTTCTATCACTACATATATTTTTTCTTATAGGGATTTTCCCCTTAAGACTTTAAAGAAATCATCATGCATAAATTCCTATTGCAGTGCTTCCAGTGCTCGCGATTGGTTTAGCTTTGTAACTCTCAATGCCTCTGTTTTGAAGTGGGCAAGATATTTCATCAAAGATTTTCCTTCATTTTATTTCACCTTCTTAAGGGCATGGGTATTCATTTCTAAGAGGATGCTAACTCTAAAGAAGGTGAGGAAATTTTCTTCCAACTGTCTAAAGCTTCCGATGCTTCCTTCTTTGAGTTCATCATACCATTTTCATAGCAGCCTTGTCTAGTGACCCTCCAAAGGCTCTACCTTTTACCTCATCATTGGAGGTCTAGAGTTTCACTGCATGTTTATAATCCATGAAGTTAGCTATTGGGTCTATAGAGCCAACATATCTCTTGTTGGTTAGTGCTTTGAACTTTTCTATCATTTTATAATCAACTATCATTTTGACAAATGAAGATTTTAGCTCCAGATCCAAATTTCTATCCCTAGAGGTGCATCTTTTCTCTTTTGATATCTCATTTACTAGCTTCCAGACCGTTTCTCTCATCAGTTGAGGCTGATGCTGACTTAAGGCTTCCTAATCCCTTTTCTCCTCCTTCGCAAGGTGGAACTTTCTAGGGAACCTCTCCAATTACTTTCCCTTTGGTCTTTATAGAGAAAAAATATATGGCCTCCATTTCAAACTTTCCACTAAGCCCTCTTATTTGGCTTTCCTTTTATATACTTATTTATCTCTCTTTCCTCCCTTTTCTCACATTCCCCCTTCCCTTTTTTCTTTCTCTTTCCACCCCACTCATGTCCCTTCTTCCCCTACTGCCAATTCTCTCTGCCTCTCTCCTTCTCCCCTTCTCCCTTCCTCTCAAACTTCTCTTTTCACCTCCCTCTAAGGCATTTTCTTCTCACACTTCTCTTATGATCGACCTAAATTTGTTTATTGGTCTAGTTTCCTTTTAACTCTCTCTCCCTCTTCCCTTTCTTCTATCCTTCAAATCCTCAATGTTAAGGCATCTAGTGGGTCCCTTATTTGAGATGTTCTCTGTGTTCAAGGGTAGATTTCAATTGTTGCGTGATTAGATTTCAAGACTTCTAGCCTTAGTGAGGAAGATGTTCAGGAGTTGCACGATTGGGAATAAGTTAGTTTATAGTGTGATAGGCGTTTCTAAGGTTGGTTGAGAGGTGTTGAGTTGTGTGGGTGGTAAGGATGAAATTTGAATTAGTAGACTTTGGAAAACTTTTTTAGGCGAAGCATTTTTCGGCAGAGGTGTGAAGGAGCTGGGTTAGGATTTTGGGACGTACAGATTTGGGTATTTAAAGGATTCAATATAATTTCTATGTTAAGTGGATTTATTAGAATTTTCTTCCATAGCCATTGTGTTTTAACTTGCTTAAGACCCAGGAAAAGAGATTTTTTTTATGAAGAATAAGAAAAATGGGAATGCTGAAGAATGACAAATATTTTTCACAAACAGCGCCAATTGATGAGTGTGAGGTTTAATCAACAATAACGATGAACTTTTGGTGTTGGGCTTGTATAGAACTTTCTTGGGCTTGCAATCACAATCAAAGTTAGGAGGGATCAAGCTCCTAAAAGTCTCCAATGATCAAGTTAGTAAATCGTGCTTGAACAACTCTAATGGTTTCTTGAGCAATTAGAATGGACAAATTTGATTGAGAGAAAGTTAAAATTTTTAGGTTGAAGATAAAGTTTTGAATCTCTTACAAAATTGGTGTGGACGATCTTATGTAGGCCCCTAAGGCACTATACTAGCTCGATCGGATGATTAAGATTGCGTCTGGGGGTAGTTGACTATTGATTATTCTCAGACTCATAAGATGACATGCCCCTCCTTGATTGGCTTTTGGGAGAATATGTCCCTTTTTTGTATGAATACGAGAGTTAGTGTCAAACACTTTTCTTAATTTAAGGGGCTTGAAGAGCATGTTTCTGACATAGCGTACTGATATAGGGAATGGTGCATAGGATCATATTTTAGGTAGTTGGTTTATTTTGTTTGACCTGTGCAGAGATCTTAAAGGATGCATGTTGCCTTCAAAGAATCAACATCCCTTATCTTAATGAGATGGCGCCATGGGAAACATTCCCTTATCATCTAATGGTTTGAACTAAGTTGGCCCATTTGCTTGGTGCCTATTCGGGGGCACCATTTTTCCATGTCCTTTTTAGAATGAGTTTTTTTCTTCTAATTATTGCACTTAGACTTGATTTGGACCTTGTCAATAATAAAAAGTTATTGGCAAAAAGAAAAAAAAAACTACAACAATAATTGATTCTTTGGATTTTTGTATGTATAATAATTTGGTAGAAAAAGATTAAGAGAAATAATATGTTGTGATAGTGAAATAAGTAAAGGCAATATATATACCCAAATATTGTACTATTCTATGGTCCAATACTTAAGGTGAAATATATAAAAGAAGCAGAAAGCATAAGAAGTTGACATGTCATTAAAACCGTGTCTATGCAATTAATATGAGACTAATCTTGCAAGCGGTAATTTGTCCTTCTATAGGTCATGTTGAATCAATCAACACCAACTTTCCTCATATAAATTAGCAATTCTATGTAACGTGCAGCATTGTTCATCTTCATTAGTGACTGGTTTTTTGTCATAATATTTTTTTTTTATATAAAACACAATGAGATCACAATTTTGGAAAAAAAGAAAATGTGTTATTTTGAAGCCTAAGATGCTGTATCCAAAGATCCAAAAGCCAAAACGAATAGCCTTTTACTGTGTATCACTGGTATGGGTTGGGTTGGTGAGTAGCAAAAGGCCTCATCTTTCACTATCTCCTGAAAAACACAATCATATTGGAGTCCCTATCAACCCCACAAATAAAACCATACTGTCCTTTCTTTTTTTGAAAAAAAACAAAAAGGTCGTGTTGTTAATTTTATGTAAATCAACGTCATTAAAAGTTTTATAATCTTAATAATTATTAATTGCTATCAGTATAATAAAAGAATCTACAGTAACTACATATTAAATATTCTTATTCCGGACTAGATCTCTCTCTCTCTATATATATATATATATTAGAATTTTAATAACTTAAAACACATATAGAGCACAGTGAAATTGCACAAGATCTAACAAAATTATAACAATTTTTCTAGATACAGAATGATATATATGCTACTCACACTAACACTATTTCGCATCTAAAAAATTGTCATTGTTTTGGTAGATGTCGTATAATATCACTGCGTTGTGTGTGTGTGTGTGGATATGTATTGGATTTTCGTGACGTTCCATCTTTAGTTTTGGATCTCACATCACTAAATTAGAATGTATATGAGTAGCATATATATTGTTAGGAATCAATCCCACATCGGAAGAATATAAAATAAATAAAGGGCTTATAAATGAATATGTGTTAGACTTAGCACAAGCCAATTGATTTTGTACAAGTGAGTTCTAACACATGCTCATTTATAAGCCCACTTGTGTACGGGCCCTATGGACTTCAATATGGTATCAGAGCTTCATGCCTAAACGGGCTGGATCCTGAGATCCGTGTTCAAGTCCCCTTTGTTAGACTGATGATAATTCAGTCTGGACCGATCTTAAAACAGGATATGTCAGTCGGTCCATTTGTGAGCAAGTGTCAATCGGCCGTTGGTGTTAGGCCACATTGCCAAGCCTGGTTGCACTTGAAGGGGCGTGTTAGGAAATCAATCCCACATCGGAATAAATGAATAGGTGTTAGACTTAGCACAAGCCAATTGGTTTTGTGCAAGTGAGTTCTAACACATGCTCATTTATAAGCCCACTTGTGTACGGGCCTATGGACTTCAATATATATCATTCCGCCCCTATCGAAATTATCATGTTTTTGTAAGATGACATGTAGTATCATTGTACATGTGTTTTAGATTATTAAATTTCTCAAAAGAAAAAAGTTATTCTTATCCAACTTGACCCAATACGTTTAGAATGATACAATACTTGTATAGAGATGTAAGTCAGCTTTTTATGCTATAACTTGTAATTAACAATATTGTATTTTATTTAATGGAAAATGAAATATTGATGATTCATTTGGCAAAAAAAAAAAGAAGAAAATGAAATGCTGATTCTAATGAATCATAACAAGAGTTTGACAATCAATTTATGTTGTTTTTTAAAATCTTACAAGAAAAACATAAGGGATAATAAAAGGTTTAGCGAACTACTTTTCCCTATTAAACTTTTTGAATTTGGCCCCAAAATCAATACCACTAGTAGAAAAGAGAAATCATCCTTAGAGGTGTCAAATCTTTTCTTCAATTAATTTTAAATCTTTTTAAAATTTTGTTGAGCCTCTTATTGCCAAAAAGTTGAAAGATTTGGGTGTCAATCATTTTAAAAATCTTTGCCATGCTTAGGCAGTCTTAATGCTCTACAGCTGATTCTGGAATATTAGGACATAGGAGGTGTCACTGAGAGTTGCTATTCTGTTGACCAAAAATGGTAAAAAGGTTAAATGTGGAGCCACATGACCATTTTTGTTGCCAATCTGTGTTCACCCACCACCATTTTACTTATAAGCAAATGTTTATTGGAAAGAAAAAATATTTTAGATAAGCATATTTGCATCAAAAGCATTTCTTGGCCTACTAAGAGCAAATCGAGGAGCTACTAGCCCTTAATAATTGAACTTTGATGGGATTAAGTGTGTTTGTACGATTATCAAATTCAAGATAATCTTAAACAAATGAAATCATATATATACAATATGAAAAGTGTATAGGTTATAATATATCAAAGGAACTCCCTTTTTCTGGCAAAAAAAAGAAACTCCCTTTCAGGCCAAAAAAAAAAAGCTACTACTCCCTCATTCATTTGAAAAAAAAAATTTTAGTTTTCTTTCTAACTTTCACTATGTAGTCATGTTGTATATATAAGTAAAATATTTGGTATTTCAAAATGACTCGTATCCCATATTACTAAGAGATAAATTCATCCATCACTTTATATAATAATACACTTTATTAGGGTTATAAAGAGTTGAAAAGGAGATGGGCTTGTGTGCATAAAAAGTGGACTTCGATTTGGCCTATTCAGGCCAAACAAGTTCAAAATCCACAATTCCCACTTGCGTGAGATACAAGCTTCGTTCTAGTTCAAGCCTAATTTTTGTTTTGAGACATTTTATTTTATTTTTTGGCTTGCTAGAAAAACTATTTTTCAACCTAACCATTATTCTTGTAATAATTGATTTTTATGGTTGTTGTTAATTAAATCCTAACAGTTACCTCTGCTACTGCCAAATACCCTACCCCTGTGGTTGCTTTTGTTTCTACTTCCTCACTGTCAGTGCCTCTGCCATTGACATTTTTTATAACCAAAATTTCAAGTGATAGCGAGTCCATTCTGCTTTGGACATCCATGTAGTTGTTTGGGTTTTGACATAATAAAAAACGATGAAAATTCAAATGCATGGACTCAAACTAATAAGGTAAGTAGACATACAATTATTAGTATACTTTCTAATGAATTATTTGATGTCTACAGTTCCTATAAAGAAGTAAAAGAAATTCGAAACTCCATGATTGCCAAATACATTGTCGAAAATGTTGGAAAATAAAATTTTATCATTGGAAACTTCTACCAATGGGAGATGAAAGAAGAAAAATACATAAAAACCCAAATAAATGAATATCATAAGCTTCTGGAAGATTTGAAAGCTGAGAACATCACCTTGCAAGAAGAGTTTGTAGCTGGGTTGCTAATTGAAAAGTTGTCAGATTCTTGGAGTGACTATAAGAATCAACTAAAGCATAAACATCAACAACTCTCGCTCCAAAACTTGATCACACACATCATCATTGAAGATACCAATCGAAAAGAACTACATGCTATCAAGTCAAGGGAGATGACTACAAAGGCAAATCTTCTGCAAGACAAAGTAAAACAAAAGAGGTATTTTCATAACCATAATAATTATAATAATAATAAAAATGGTTACAAACCTAAAGCTACTGATCCCACCTTTAAAAAGAAAGGAACTTGTTTTGTTTATGCAAAGCCAGGACACCATGCACCTCAATGCAGGCATATAAAGAGAAATGATGATCCTCCCAAATCAAAAGAAAATTTGGTAGAAGGAGATGAAATTATAGCTGTGGTCATTTCTCAAGTGAATATGGTTGTTGATGTGAAAGACTGGGTGGTAGACTCTGGTGCTACTAGGCACATTTGTGCTAACAAAAATGTATTTGCCTCCTATACTTCTATAGGAGATGATGATAAAGTAGTTTACCTTGGTGATTCCTAAACTGCTCGTATTTTGAGAAAAGGCAAAGTTTTGTTGAAACTCGCATCTGGCAAAACCTTGGCTTTTGAATGATGTGCTTCAAGTTTCTACTATCAGAGCTAATTCAGTTTTTGTTTCCTTGTTGGGAAAGGTAGGGGTTGAGGTTTCTTTTGAATCTGATAAAATTGTTATGACAAAAAATAATGTCTTTATTGGAAAATGGTATTGTAACTATGGGTTGTTTGTACTCAATGTTGCTGAAACTATGAATAAAATTGCATCTTCTTCCACATACTTGGTTGACTCTTTTGATCTTTTGCATGCTAGATTAGGATATGTGAGTGCTAGCTATATTAATAAAATGCAATCTCTTAGTTTAGTTACTGGAATTTCCAATTCAAGTTTAAATAAATGTGAAATTTGTGATAAAACTAAATTGACTAAGAAAATCTATTTTTTTTGTGCAAAGAGAATCTGAATTATTAAGTTTGATTCATATTGATTTAGGAGATCTGAAACAAACTATTACTAATGGTGATAAGAAATATTATGTGACTTTTATTGATGATTTTTCAAGATTTACTAAAGTTTATTTTCTTAGATACAAAGATGAAGCCTTTGATGTGTTTTTATTATATAAAGCTGAAGTGGAAAATCAATTAAATAGAAAGATAAAAAAGGTGAGATTTGATAGAGGTGGTGAGTGTGTTTTATTTAATGGTTTTTATGAAAAGGAAGGAATAATTCATCTGAATCAATAGGAAAGAAATAATGATGAATACATTGTTCGTTAGTTCTTATGGTCCTAATAATCTTTGGGGTGAAGCCATTTTATCTGCTTGTTATTCGTAAAATAGAATCCCTTATAAGAAAACTAGTAAGACACCATATAAATTGTGGAAAGGCTATCCATCTAACCTCAAAGTGTGGGGGCGTCTTGCCAAAGTTATGTTGTCTGATCCTAAGAAAAGGAAAATTGGTTCTAAAACTTCTTATTGCATGTTTATTGGGTATGCTAAACATAGTGCTGCATATAGATTCTTGGTTTTGAAAAGTGATGTGTTTGATGCCAATATCATTGTTGAAATAAAAAATGTTGAGTTCTTTGAGCATATTTTTCCTTTGAAATCTGATACTATTTCTCCTGCCCCTGTTAAAATTGATTTTCTTGGACCAGTTGATAATCTTCCTACAAAAAAATGATTTAGAAAACTCTTCTGAAGAACTAATAAGAAGTAAAAGGAAAAGGAAGAAGACTTCCTTTGGAAATGATTTTTATACTTATCTTATTGAAAATGAGCCTTTAACTTTTTCTGAAGCTATCTCTTCTTCTGAATCCTCATTTTGGAAAGAAGCCATTAAAAATGAAATTGACTCTCTTACTCAAAATAAAACTTGGATTTTAGTTTATTTTCTTCCTGGAGCAAAACCAATTGGTTGTAAATGGATTTTTAAAAGAAAACATAACCCAGATGGATCTAGACAAAACTATAAAGCAAGACTTGTTGCACAAGGTTTTACTCAAAAATAAAATTTAGATTATTTTGATACTTTTGCTCCAGTAACAAGAATTTCTTCAATTAGGGTTCTATTTGCTTTGAATCCTATCCATAAATTGTTTGTTCACCAAATGGATGTAAAAACTGCTTTTTTAAATGGTGATTTAGAAGAAGAGATTTATATGGTGCAACCTAAAGGTTGTGTTACTCTAGTCTAGAAAATAGTTTGCAAACTAATTAAATCTTTATATGGCTTAAACAAAGAGCCCAAATAATGGCATGAGAAATTCTATTAAATATTGATGAGTGATGGCTTTTCTTTTGTTGAAGTTGATAAATGTGTTTATACTAAAATTGTGAATGGTGAATGTGTAATAATTAGTCTGTATCTGGATGATATGCTTATATTTAGTTCCACCATTGATGTTGTTCATAAAACTAAGATTTTTCTTAATTCTAAATTTGATATGAAAGACATGGGGAAAGAAAGTGTTATATCAGGTGTTAAAATCATAAGCAAGAGTGATAAAATAATGCTATACCAAGAACATTATGTTGAGAAACTTCTTAATAAGAAGTTTGGACATTTCAATGTCAAACTAGTGAGTACCCCTTATGATGCCAACACTCAATTAAAGAAAAAATTGGGTGATCCCGTGGCTCAATCTAAATATGCATAGATTATTGAAATTCTGATGCATTTGATGAATTTCTCTTGACCAAATATTGCTTATGATGTGGGTAGATTGAGCAGTTATATACACAATTCCAATATAGATAATTGGGCTGCAATCATTAGACTAATGAAATATTTAAAAGGAACCATGAATTATGGTCTCTTATATAGTGGATTTCTTATTGTATTAGAAGGATACATTGATGCTAATTGGATCTCTGATTCAGATGAGATGAAATCTACTAGTGATTATATCTTTACACTTAGTGGAAGTGTTGTTTGCTGTAAATTAGCCTAGTAAACTATAATTGCTAAATCCACCATAGAATTAGAATTTGTAGCTCTAGAATTGGCTTGCAATGAGGCTGAATGGCTAAAAAAAATTTTAGCTAGTATTCCTTTGGGAATAAAACCAACACCTTTTGTGTCAATGCATTATGATTGCCAAGCTGCAATTGCAATTGCAAACAATAAGACCTTTAATGGTAAAAATAGATATATTCATCTAAGACATGATGTTGTTAAACAACTGTTGAAATATGGAGTTATATCCATTAATTATGTAAAGTTATAAGTGAATTTGGCCAATCCTCTGACTAAACCATTAGGAAGGAAACAAATTTATGAAACATCGAGGGGAATGGGACTTAAGCCAACCTAAGAAATTGGCAAAGGATGTAATCTAGCCTTTGTGATTGGAGATTCCATGAATAAGGTTCATATGGGTAATAAAAAGTCATTTGCTAATTTTGATAGTACTAAACATTATATGTCTCTTCCTATGATGTGAGATGTACTAAACTGCTACACAAGAGAGTGTGGGCTAAAAAGTTCTTAATGAATTTCATATTCCTTATTGATGGTGTATTATACAGCATATACTTGATAAAATCACCTATATGGGTGTGGAGTGGGGCCGCTCCTATGAAATTGTGGCATAAGTTTTAGAGCACTCCAGAATTACCAGGCATGCGCATGGCCTACTAAGCGCAAAATCGCGTTAAATAGTAAAAATTGTGGGCGTGTAAATGTGATTAATAGGATTTTAACTATCAACAGAGAGTCGTTGGTTCATAGAAACTAAAAGCTTCACATATTATTCTGAGAGTTAGGCCCTATTTCTCTAAGTCTGGTTCATAGTCCAAAAGACACCATATTCAAAGCATCTTACATCCAAAAGACACCAGATTCAAAGTAGCTTACATCCATATTCTATAAAATCCAGTAGTTGATTATTTTTTAAGTCTTTTTGAAATATGTGGGAATTGTTGCATATATAAGTAAAAAACTTGGTGTTTCAAAATGACTCTTATCCCACATTGCTAAAAGATAAACTCATCCATCACTTTATATAACCATACACCTTAAAGAGTTGGGAAGGAGGTAGGCTAATGCGCATAAAGAGTGGGCTTCGATTTGGCATGTTCAAGCCAAATGAAGGCTAAAATCCATGATCCCCCCCTACGCGTGATAAGAGCTTCGGACTAGTTCAAGCCCAATTTTAAATTTCAGACATTTTATTTTATTTTTTTGGCTTACCTGAAAAACTATTTTTTCAACCTTTCAAAATTTCTATTTTGAATTTAAAATTATTTTAGTTACTATCTATTATCTTTCATTCATTTCTATAATAATGCTTTTAAATTTCACCTAACCATTATTTTTGTAATAATTGGTTTTTATGGCTGTTGTTAATTAAATCCTAACAACTATATTTTCAAAATGCCTATAAATAGAGATTCTATCTGTGCATAAGGGACACACTGAAATATAACAAAACACTACTGGTTTTTATATTTTATTCTCTTCTGTTTGTTTCTATTTCCTTCTTAGCAGATGAAGTGTCTGTTGAATCCTAGAAATTACCTTATGTAAATTCTTAAGGACAGTGCTTGTTCGTATGCCTCAGGCTTATTTCTATTATTATTTTCTAAGAAATCATTCATTAAAATTTTCTTTTTGAATCTTGGTCGATTTTGTTTATTGATGGTAGTTCAAAATTTTATTAAATTTATTAATACTGACATCATCTTCTTATATATATATATATATATATATATATATATATATATAACAATTTTATTAAAATTAAAGGAAAAACTGTCAAAATCAAAGAGGTTGAGATGATGAAAAAATTCCTACCTAGAACTAAGCAAAGGACAATACACACTTATCAGAAACAAAAGCAAGGCCAAAAATAATAAATCAAAAGAAGAAAGCTAAGCTAAGAAACTCCTAAAATTACACTAGTTCTTGATGCTAAAAGAAGTGAGTTGCAAAGAAGTCACTTCATACGGAAAGCTAGGATGGAAAGCCTTCAGCCAAAGCTAACTGCAAAATAAGATCAAATGGATATAAGCCTCAAAGTTTGCACTCTAGTCATTGAACAATGTATCATTTCGGTGTAGCCAAATCAATTAGCAGGTAGCAAAGAAAAGAGTCTTTTAGAAACTCTTTTGGAATTTTCCATGAACGCTGCCCATCCAAACAGAAAAGAAGTTTCAAAGGAATTATCAGAGAAGTTCCCCTCTAAGATAAGAAATAAGTCAAAACTTTCAAAGAAAAAGGACAATGTAAGAATAAATGATCAATGCTTTCACCAAAAGAGTAGCATAATTTGCAAAAATTAGCAATAATAGGGTAAAGGCCCATAGAGAACAAAAGGTCCTTGGTAGCTAACCCTTTGTTCCATAGAAACCAAGAGAATAACTCTACCTTAGCCAGAATATGATGACACCATGGAACAACAAGACTAGTATGAGAGTGCAAAGAACTCAAAATAGCAAGTAAAGGCTATAAACCTTATAGAAGCGATCCAAAGTAAAGGACCAAAGGAGGCTATTATGTTTGTTCTGCCAAAGAAGATGGCCACTAATTTCATGTAAGAGAATAATGGACTACTACAATTCCATATTGGAGAGAGAATGTGACCGAAGAAGGTTCCAATGCAAGGTAGAGTTATGCTAATAACCCATCTAAAAAATGTAGGACAACTACTGACAACTAATAGAGAACAGAACGGGAAAAGAGGCTGTAAGAGTGCGATCACCACACCAAAAATCATACCAGAATAGAGTAGAAGTGCCATCCCTAACAAAATTCCTATAGTAATTCCAAATAAGATAACCAAATGAATTATTCAACTAAACTATAGAAGTAATGCCTCTCCAAATTGCAGAACACTTGGCAACGAATGTCGAAGGCATGAAGTGAAAGCGTGAAATGTTATATTTTTTATAGATAACATTGCTCCTCAAAGGACCATTAGCATAATGAAGTTTCCAAGGCCATTTAAGACATAAAGATGACTAATTATGTAACCCCATATCAGTAATTCCAAGCTCGCCTAGGTTCCTTAGATTCGTAAGGAGGGATCAATTTAACACGGTGAAGATAATTCTAAGTAGAACCACCAGACCATAATACGGATCTAACATGCTTAATAATAGTAGCAGTAATAGACATCGATATCTTAAAGAACAAAGTGTAATAGATAGGTAAGGAGGCAATGCAAGATTTGATAAGAGAGAGATGCCTTGCTTGAGAGAGAATCTTCCCTTTCCAAAAAGATAATTTCGATTTAATTTTAGCAATAATGGGGGCCCAAGTAGAAACACGAATCGAGGAGGCACCAAGAGGCAAACCCAAGTAAGAGAAAGGCAAAGATGTTACCTTACAAAATAAGGAAGAAGCAATGCCATTAGTAATTTCATCCTCAATTCGGATCCCAGTAAGGGAGCTTTTGTGAAAATTAATCTTTAACCAAGGAGCAATGGAGAAGCTACGTAGCATATGGGCCAAGGAGACCCATTCCATAGAATCAAGAACCGAGAAGATCAACATATCATCTATAAATTGTATATGAGAAATAATGGGACAAAAGGTAGAGACACAAAAACCATAAAAGACATTAGTGTCCACCATATTTTTAAATAAGAGCACACAATGGTTGTATATCCATAATGAAAAGGAAAGGTGATAGAGGGCATCCCTACTTGACACCATTAAAGAATCGAAATTCTTTGGTAAGAACACCATTGATGAAGATGGAAGCCATAGATTTATCAAGACATTCTAATATCTAGTGACACCTATTATAATCAAAAGCCAATTACTGCATAACCGAAATACGATAGCTTCACTTAACAGAATCAAAGGCTTTAACAAAGTTGATCTTTAAGATAGCATAAGGATAATGGTCTTTATTATAAGAGTCAATGATCTCATTTATAACAAGAAAGCAATCTAGGATTTACCTACCAGAAATGAAGGTAGATTGAGTGGATCTGATAGCATCACCAATGACCTCTTAAGTTTGTTAGTAAGAAGCTTGACAATAATTTTGTAGATTCCATGAACAAGAGAATTAGGCTTGAAAACTTCCACTTAAGCTGCATTAGAAACCTTGGGCACTAAAGTAATGAAGTATTTTTTTGATGTCGGCAGGAGGAGTGCTTGAAACATAGAAATCACATACAAAGGTAAAGATATCAGTTTTAATAAAGTTCTAAGCCCTTTTATAAAAATAAAAGTTAACCCCATTCGAGCTCAAGGCTTTTCAAGAACTATAAGACCATAATTTAGCTCTTCAATGGTGAATGGGCATTCAAGGTCAATAGCTTGAGACTGAGAAAGTCTATTAAGGTCAAGACCCTCAATGGTGGAATCTAAAGAACACAGGTGGTTTAACTGAGCTGAAAAGTGCCTAAGGAATGTTAAGGCAATAGACGCCTAGTCAAAAAAAGCACCATTCCCACTATTAATACACAAACTGGCATTCATTCTCCATCTATTGGAGGCATGAACATGAAAGAATTTAGTATTCTTGTCACCTAATTTACACCAAGATACTCGAGACTTTTGTCTCCAAATAGATTCTATCTATTTTTGTAAGTGTTGCCTGCTCAAGATCAAAGAAGAAACTACACTAGCTTTAGAGTCTAAAAGGGACCTACATTCACCAACCAAGTCTCATTTGTGAATACTAGAATCAATATCCTAAGAGACTACTCAATGTTCCTAAAAAATCTATGGTTCCATTTTTTTAAAAATAGAATCTGAGCTTCATGAGATTGAAATGGAGAGGCGAGGAGTTATGCAAACCATACTAAAAATCCTTGATAAGAAAACCAAAACCAGGGATGGACCACTAATAATTAAGGCTCTTGAATGGTTTAAGGCCGCCCAAAATGGTAAAGTCTCCTAACCAAATTGCATTGTGATCTGATTATCCTTTAAGAAGTAATAAAAGTTGAGTATGAAGGAAAATCAAATACCAAAGGTTGTTTATGAAAGCCCTATCAATTCTACTTATAACCACACAGTTTTGCTAGGTAAACATGCCTCATTTAAGAGGCTGATCTAAAAAAACCACCCAAATTAACAAAGTCTATAAAGCACCTAGAACCAGTTGAGATGGAAACACGATATTAGGAATAAAAGAAATGTGAGTGAGAATATTATCCCAAAGAAGGTTATGTGATCGAACATCACAAGGGGAATTTACAACAAAAATCAAGCACTGAAGATTCCCTGCAGAGAAAGAACCCCTTAAAGTAATCAAAGACTTATGGATAATAGAGGAAATTGAAATAAAAGAGGCTTTATTCCAAGTCAAAATAACACCACCTAAGAGATTATCAGCAGGATTGAAGAGCCAATCAAAGTCCTCCATACCCCAAATTTTCAAGATGAGAGTGAAACCGATAAAATTTCATTTAGATTCCTAAATAGCACAAAAATCAGTGTTGTACTTCTGAAGTAAACTACCAATGTGACTATGTTTTCGACCACTTCCAAAACCTCTAGAATTCTAAGTAATCATAGAAATCATAGTAAAGGAGAGAAAAATATAGCAAAAAGCTTAAACTTAGGCTTGCTGCCATAAAGCTGTATCCTGAACAATAAGGTCAGAGATCACCTTAGTAACTTCATGATCATCCACTAAAAATTTAAATCCCATTTGTATACCAAAAGTGAGAGTGTCAACTTCCTCAAACATGTGATCCATGACTCTTTTATGAATATCCTTGTCGAAGCAGGAATCACCTTAATTTTTTCCATAATATGTGGTGTCAGAGACAATAGATCTAATAAAATATTCTCCATGAGAAAATTTCCCTTACTTCCTAACCTTAACATTCTTGCCAACAACAGGACTAATTAAATCTTCCATTTATTTTTAAAACCTTATGTTTAGCATGGCCAATAATAGGAACTAATTCTTGGAGAGCATTAGCTAAAATATAAGAGTGATTATTTTTCACCAAAAATTAAGTGAGCGGTTGCGATGAATTTGAAGGAACAAAACAGATATTAGTTATCGAAAGCACATCACTAACAGAGTTTCCAACATTGCTACTATTCAGCACATCATGGTTCTCACATGCAAAATTGTTTACTGCTACTGCAAAAACATATAAATTAATGCATGCACTAGTCAATGAAAAATTTTATTTGGAATTGCTGCTGGAGAAGCAATTCACTATTCAACCCCATTTACCATTGTAGCACCTCAATTTGAAGCATGAACTATAATGTCACGGTCACCAGGAGAATGGGCCTTTTTTAGTCTTGTACAACAAAAGAGTCATTCAATGGAGATGCCAAAACATGAATTTTAGTGGAATCAATGTCTGAACATTCACTATTTGAGTTGCTTTAGTCATTGCTAATAGTGTAATCGATAAAAGAGGCTCTACAGTAATCCTCAATAATAATGATAGGTAAGACTGATTTCTCAAACTCAATCCAAAGAACCTTATTAATAAAAGATAAGTAAGATGTACTTACCGAGACATGAGTAACATCAAACTACACTTGCTTGATTGTGTTAGGATCAAAGGTCACAAAATCACAAAAAAAGTTTTTAATTCACGCAAAAAACTCCTTAGTCTATAAATGAAGAGGCACACCATGAAAGTGAATCCAAAACATACCTCTTTAGTGACACAAATGGATGGTTGTATGTCTGTATATTTGTAAACCACTTCTTAAGCAACAAAATAGCTGATTTTAGATAATGATTGTACTTATCAACAAAATTACAGCTATGGAATCCCAAATTTCTACCCAAGGTAGATAATATGATGTCGTTATTCCCCACTTGAATTAGGTCTCGGTGCATAGAGAATATTTTTATAGGATCGAGAAGGAAACCAATAAGTGATTAGTTCAAGCATTATTGTCTTGCCGATTCACTAGAGTAGCATAAATTGGAAAATAAGTGTCGGGAGGCAGTACAAACATGGCAGCATGCACATAAGACCTGTTGTCTCATTCCTTCATGACTGAGGGATATTTAGGCTTAGATATAGGCTTTAGAAAAGGTTTAGGTAAGATTTATTTGATGGCTTGCTATAGAAGGAAACCTCTGCACGGAGTTTATTCTCATAAATCGAAACAACATTCATATGCCATAATAAGGCTTCATAATCACAAATATTTTAAAGGTGTAGTAATGTGCAAGAAGGCCTACTAATGATACTCTTCCTGGGGATAAAGACCTCGTGAAGTTTCCAATGCTTTAAAAATAAATAGAAATGGTTCTCTACTTTCCAATCCTTTGAGAAGTTTGAGACAAAGATAACATGTCCATAAGGTCGGGGATTTTGAGTTAGAGTTAGGCGACGGGTAAGTAGTGGAGAAGATTGAGGTTAGCGGGTGAACTGGTCAGGATTTAGGCAAGGCTGGGTAGGGTTTCACCCTGGGAAGGATGATGGCTCATATTAGGTTTAACATTTCTATGATATTTGTATAACATCTTCCTCTTTATTGTTACTACATTAATACTCTATTAACCTCCATAATAATTTCATTGTTATCTCTCCATTAAGCTCATTAATAGAATTATGGTAATTGATCTTAGGATAATACTCTTTTTTTATTAGTTTTTATTAAGTTATATATTTTTATTAGTTTGTCTTCACTCGTTGGAAGCTGTTGTCTTGTTATTATTATGACGATGGGAAGAATGATTTATTTTATTATTCTACTATTACAATCGCAACCTTTTAAATCCAATAGTATGGTTGTTTTCTATTATATAGATCAAATAATTAATTTGATTGTACTTCATTCTATATTTATTCCTTTATTTTTGAATCATACATTTTTACCATTAACTATGAATGAATATTACATTCACTTTAGAAAAAAAAAATGAATTTCATATATGTTGAATGAAGATATTTGAGACATGGACTTGATCAAAAGTAAAGAAATTTGAAATTCATTAAGAATAAAAGAATTAAATACATAAAGAATAGTACAAGTGTGAGTAAAGTGAATATGAGCCTTCACTGAAAGGGTCCCATACCTTTACATGCTTTGGGCTTCAACAGAAGGGCATATTTAAGGCCCTTATACTAGGGACGTATTAACATTGTACATCTAGGACAATAAAATATTCTCCTAGTGGCGAGTGATACTTGTCAATCTCCTAAGAAAGGGACTACTATCATACCACCTATCCACCATTAGATCTCATCCAATACTATAAATAGATAATAATGTTACACATTTCAAGGTATGCCTTTACCATCCCTTCTTTTCTAAATCCTTGTTATCCATTCTCAAGAGCTATAAAGTTTTTAAAAGATATTGTAAGACCTTAGAATATTGAGTGGGGCATAGAAAACTTATTGCTAGGAAAAAAATGACCCTCTATGGTCATATTTTTTTTATTATGGAGGCCCAATCTAAGATTTAAAGTAAAATCATTAGTGATTAGGAGATTATTGAGTTCATGTTCATCAAATGGGTGATGTCTATGATTTTTAGTTGAGTCTTTTTCCTAATCTCAAATAACATTTTCTCTTCTTCCTCTCAGTATAGTCACATTAACTTTCCTTTCTTTTCAAGCTTGAACATTATTTTAAGCCACTAAAATGGAAGAAAATTGAGCTACGATTATAGACAATCTATCAACTAGTTGCCCAGTAAATAATGCTCTATAGGGAGCACCACTCACCAATACCTCCATAACCATTCACCTAGCATCATCTCTCTAAACCATAGCAAACTTTGTAAGATAGACTAAATAACCAGAATCTTTCATTACCCCATCCTAAAGTTGAGTTTCAAAAGGGGATTCACAATCTAACCTAACAAAGAGAATTCTAGAGGTTATGAAATTAGTTTTGGAAGGTTTGTTAAGGTTAGAGACAATCAAGATAACAAGATATATAGATTTTTAAAAGAGTTTATCATCATATTCTTCTCTTTATTTATTACTCTTAGATCTAAACATGAGTTGTATATAGATTTATTTGTTTTTTATTAATACTATGAGTAACTAAATTTCTTAACTATGATTTGTGTTGTAGTTGGTACAATGGATTATTGTTATTGATTTAATTTAATAGATTTGAACTTTTTGTTGAATGTTTTGATTGATTTTGTGCTTAAAACTTGGATTTGACTAGCCATTAAATTTTAAATTTGAGAGTTCAATTAAAAAAATAAAGGAGGTTGTGATTTAGACTCACAACATAGAATTAATTAACTTAGGGTATGTAATGCTTATGGATATGATTACTCATAAGAGACATTAAACACTAATTTCCATATTTCTTAATGAATTCAGTTTATAACCTAGTATCATAGGAGTAGTTATTAGGAATAGGTTGGGTATTGGTAAATTGATTCGGGAGAGCTTTTTACCACCTAAAGAAAATCAGGTCTAGCATTCGATTGATCAGATAAAATATAGAGAATAGGTTTCAGAATAATAATACATTGTACAATGAACCCCAAGTTCTACACGTCTTCTATTTTCATTGTCTAAATAACAATTAAACTATTTGTTTGGTACTTACCATCCTTCCCTTGAGAGACAATACACTTTACTCATTACTTACTATTGGAATGATATATACACTTGCATCTTTACTATATCAAGTTTTTGGTGCTATTAACGGGGGAAGGCCATTGTGGAATATCAGTAAAAGTGACTAGATTGTTAATTTGGACATTTTTATTTATTTTGTTATTTAATCTTTATTTTCTTGAACTTTTGCTCTGGTATTATTTTGTGTTGTATAAGAAGTGACAAGAGCGCATAACTAGTCACCTATAACCCAAAAATCAAAAGCACTTATAGGAATTTAAATAAGGGGATGTTAAGGAAAGAGAAAGAATAAGTGGTAGTTGGGAATCTCTTTGATCCAAATAACTCAGATGAAGAAGTCAAAGATTAAACAAAAGGAGTAGAGATGCCTGAAGGGAAAAACTTATTGGACTATGAATACCATATGCAAATGCTTCACCTTTTCTAGGATAGCTATTAATGTAAATAATTTTAAGCTAAAGAAACTCAAATACAAATGGTTTAACAATCAAAATTTGGTAGAGGGTTGATGGAGGATGCCAATGTGCATTTTCCAACTTCTTGGAAATATGCGATACATTTAAGGTCAATTGTGTGACGAACAATGCTATTAGACGGTGCCTTTTACCACTCTCACTGCATGACAAAGCTAAAACATGTTACAATCTCAAGCACCTTGGTCCTTCACTACTTGGGATTGACAATCAAAAGCTTTACTAGCCAAGTATTTCCCTCTTGGTAAAATTGTAAGGTTAAGGAATGAGATTTCTAATTTTTCCATCTCTGAGAGGGAATCTTTATTTGAGGCTTGAGAGTGTTTTAAGGAATTAAAGAGGAAGCTCCCATAAGATGGACTTCAAGAGTGGGTCATTATTCATACATTTTATAAAAGCCTCACACCTTAACTAAGGAGCAAAATAGATGTAACAGCAGAGAAAATTTTATGAAAAAGAAAGAGTAAAATGATAAAGGGTTCATTGTTGAAATGGTTATTAATAATACCATTAGGCTAATGAGAGGGGTCCGACAAGGAGAGTAGTTCGTATTCATTAAGTGGACAGCGTGGTAGGACTTAACTCAAATGTAGATGCCTTGACTACAACATTAGAGAGAGCTAGAGTCTTTTGGAATCAGCAGCCCATGATGGTTTGTGAGAGCTGTAAGGGAGGACAGTCGAACAATGAATGTTATAGTTATGATCAAGTGAACTATATCAACAATCCTCAACGGGAGCATGACAATCCTTTCTTTAACACCTATAATCTAGATTTGAGAAATTATCCAAATTTATCATAGGAAGGTCAGAATAACCAGAGGTAAGGTTACCAAAGCAACTACCAGCAGTCTACTCTTGCCCATCAAAAAAGTAAGTCATCATTGGAAGCCTCAATAGAGAAGTTTATTGGGGCTACTGTAAAATGCTTTGAGAAGATTAAGAAGTAATATGATAAGTTGAATAAGAATATAGATCAGTTGGATTCTCAAAGAAATATTTTGGATGTACATTTTGGGAAGTTAGCTAACTCATTCTGTGGAAGACCTCAAGGAGCCTTGCTTAGCAAACTTGAAGTTAATCCGAGTGAGCATTGTAAAGCTATATCTTTAAGGAATGGTAGGCATTTAGAATATATCAATATGAGGCAAGTAAAGGAGGCCTTAAAAGGAATTTAAAGGTTCTGACATTAAAAAGGATACTATAGAGGCTAAGATTAAGTAATTCAAGTATATGATAACCCCTCCTTATGTGCCACAAATTCATTTTCCACAGATGTTGAAGAATTTTTAGAAAGTGGTTAAAAAGGAAAGAAATAAGACTCCACTTAAAGTTATTATAGAGAATTTAGAAGAAATCAAAGTGAGGGCCAATAAAGATGAGGTGATGAAGTCTCATAATGAGAAGAAAGATGCTCCACCAATTTCTTTCATTCTAAGGCTTAAAGGGAAAAAATCAGAGAAGGAATATTGGAGGTAGTTGGATGTGTTCAAGTAACTTCGAATCACCATTCCTTTTACGGAGGCTTTAGCTTAGATGTAGAAATATACAAAGTTTCTCAAGGAGCTTCTTGCCAAAAAGCGAGAGGTTATAGACAATAAAGTGGTATCAATTATTGAGGAGTGCAAAACCATTGTCATAAATAATTTTTTGTAATAGCTTAAGGACCTAGGTAGTTTTTATATACACAATTTCACTAGTGATCATATGTTTGAAAAACCCTTATGTAATTTAAGGGCTAGTGTTAGTATTATGTCTTTATCTGCTTGTGAGGCATTGGCATTAGGTCCACTAACTCCAACAATAATGACCTTGCAATTAGCTACGTGTTTTGTGAATATCCCTGTATGCATTTCAGAGAACATGTTGCTTAAGGTGGGTAAATTTTTCATACTTGTGGACTTTGTTGTGCTTGATACGGAAGACGATGTAGAGATTACTTTTATTCTAAGAATGGCATTTTTTGGGACATCCCATTTCCTGATTGATGTGGAAGAAAGGACTTTGACCGTAATGGTAGGAGATGAGGATTAGGTGTTTAAAATTGCTAAGTCAACTAATGTGCCTTATTCTCCTATGGATGGTGAGCTAAAAGGTAAGAAAATTTATCTTGAAAATTCTATGAATGGATGTTAAAAGAAGGGAAGAAAGGTTTCATGACTTTAAGAGTCATCAATATTCAGCTAATATGATGTTAAAGAAGTAGTAGGTGGGAGGCAACCCACCATTTTTTTTGTGTGTTTTTCACTTTAAATTTAGTGTTGTGAGTGAATTTTACTTTGTTTTTCTTTATTTAATTTTTAAAATTCTTGTGGATTTTGGATAATACACTAGGGGTATTTGCTTTTTACAGGAAATGTGCGCAAAAAATTGGCTCAAAGGACTAATGACTCTAGACTATAAGGATATTTGACATGGAAAGCCTATCAGTTGAGAATTTCATAGTTTAATGTACAATTCACAACTATTTATTTTCTCTCTCCCTTGTTCTTTTTATTTTATTTTACACATATTAGGGACAATATGTGAATTAAGTAAGGGCAGGAAGGGGGGTGGTTTATATTGTGTGCTTGAATGTTATATAATAATACCTTGAATGATTGTATGTTGGAATCAAGAAAAACAATTGTTGATAATGAATGAATTGGCTTACAATCGCCTTTTGGTCAAAATTGCGCTAAAATTTTTCATCGACAATTGTTTATATAAGTAGTTGTTTAAATTTTCAAGGTTTTTGGTTGAGTTTCGGAATTAGTTATTAGGAGTAAGAAATTTCTTTAGCATGATTGTCTAATAAAATTCTAAAATTTTGGTTAAATTTTTTTAGCATAATTGATTTTGATGTTGTATGATTCAAGCTTAGTAAGAAATCTTAAGTAATCTTACGTTCTTGACTTTGCCTTTTTGGACTATCATATGTGAAATGTATATGAAAATATGCTTAATTTGTAAGGAGTTTAAATATAATTGCCTATTTTGTTGGTTTTGATTTTGCGCAAAGCAAAATAAAATTTATAAAATCATAAATAGTGCTAGTAGTTGGTTGACATTGTAACTAGTTGAGTAACTGGGAGTCGGCAATACAAAGTGTTTATCTTTGTGACAAAAGGTTAGTGATGTTGTTAGCTAAGTTGGACTCCTTGAAAATTTAAAAAGAAAAGTAAAATTGCTAAAAATGAAATTACATGGAATGTATGTTATTTTTAGAAATGTTGAGTAATTTTCTTAAAAAAGAAAATCAATAACTTGCTTTAGTTTGAAGTGTGTCTCGTTAGTGTAATGTGCTTAGTTATTCAACTTTAATTTTAGCATTTAGAGATGTAATGATTTCAATAAAGTTTCTTAAATTGATTATGGAATCTAGAATTTGACTAATTAATCTAGGAAAGTTTAACTTTGTTTTGTATGAACAATTGCCAAAACTTGGTATTTATTTGACTAGGAAGAGGGAGTTTGTTTGTTTGTACATTGTCAAGGTTCTGTTTAGCTTGAAGACAAGCAAAAGCTTAAGTGTGGGAGAATTTGATATATGCATATTTGTCTTATATTTTGTCCTTAATTACTATAGTTTTTTATTTTAAATTGAATTTGATTAGTGTGTTAAGTGTGATTTTAGGTCGTTTTCAGGAATTCTTGGGATTTAATGGCGCCATGTTGATATTGGTTAGGAAAAGGAACTTTGGAGATTATTTGGAGTAATTTTGGAGTCAATGTCTAAAGCCCAAGTGTTGGCACAAAGATAAAAAATAAATTTAATGGAAAAATGGATAACAATGTGTTTTTATGGGAAGGCCTTACACCTGTAAATGTTACCCGTAAAAACCTACTATCACCTTCCCTAGTTTTTCCTTAGCCAATTTAAAATTCTTCAATAGTGTGTTTTTAAGGGTAGGAATTATAGGTGTAGATGTTAAATGTAACAATGTGTTGTTATTTGTATTTTTCACTTTTTTCAGGCTTTTTGATTATTGGATGCTTACGGGTAAGGCTTACACGAAATATCAAATTTAAAAGCATTAAAGTTGAGTTTAAAAAGGGGATTTGCATTCTAACCTAACAAAAAGAATTCTAGAACTTGTGGAACTATTTTTTGAAGTTTATGAAGGTTGGAAGGGACCAAAATAGCAAGATCTGAATATTTTTATAAGTGTTTATCATCATCTTCTACCTTTTACTTTATTAATTTCTTAGATCTAAATGTGAGTTCTTATATAGATTTATTTGCTTTGTTTTTGAATATTATGTATAGCTAAATTTGTTATCTAGGATTTTTTTATATATAGTTTCTACAATGTATTATTGTTATTGATTTAATTTAATACAATTGAATTTTTTATTAGATATTTTGATTAATTTTGTGCTTAAAGTTAGGTGATAATGGCCAAATATACCTAGTTTTTACTTTGTTTCTTGGCTATTATCCGAGTTCAATTGTATTTAATTTGCTTATTTTAGTTTGTTTTTAGAATTTCTAGGTCTAAATATTAATCCGGAGCTAAGTAATGAAAAACATCATATTCGACATGTAAAAGAGTGAAAAAGAAGCAAGAACAAAGTAATGAAACAATCATTGGCATTGGTCATAGGCATGACCAATGTCCATGAGCACCAAGCATGCTACTGTGCAAACCGTGATAAGCTTGAATGTATTTTGGCATTTTGATCATAACTTAAGCTACAGAGGTCTGATTGAGATGATTTAGGTACCGTTTGAAAGCTAAGAGAAATATCTAAAACTTTATAAAAGACCATAAAGCCTAATTTAGCTTATGAGTCCTAGTCAGGACTGTCAGAAAGAGCCATGACCACTAGTGAGCTTGTTGTTTTTTAAGTTTTTATAGGGAATTTCTCATGAGTCATGGTAACAACCATGAGAAGCAGCCATGACCATGTAACTTCTAGTAATATAAAAGCCAGATTACAGAAAAAAGGCATTGTCTTAGAATTTTAGGTCTAGGACTCACCCAAAAGCCCTAAAGTCGCCAAGAACTAAGAAATTGTAGATCAAGGGAGCAAATTTGAGGTGGAGTAACACATTTTGGTGCAAGAATGAGTAAGATTATCAAGAGATTAGAGGATTAAGCAAGATTTATTCATGGGTTTCTTGGTTTCTTTCCTTCTCCTTTTAACTTCTTATTCTTTGTTTTTTATTATGAGCTAAACATCACTTGTATACCTACATTAGACAAGTTTTAATTACTTTGTATCAATTAATCAATGGTTTTCTTAATGGAATCAAATTTTTGTATCAATTTATATATTTGAATGAAATTTTTTGCACTATACATAGCAAAACATGCTTTCTTGTAATGGTTGTTGCTTTTTCTTTTCTAGAGATAGAAAGATTGAACTTAGAACACTCATAGGCACAAGGGTTTATTATGATTGCTAGAGATAGATTCATAAACTCCTAGGGTTTCTTTTTATTCCTTAAAATGCTAAAGCTTTGCCTATTTGAATAGGTTTATGAAGACATTCTTTACTCATTACTTAGGGATTAGGGATTTAATCACTTGAGAAAGGGTTAAATCTAGTTTTGAAGGAATACCCATTTGATGCTTGAATGAAAATTCATTGAGTTTTTTTTTTCTTGCAAGAGTGATTAGAACGAGTTAAAGTCTCAGTAGACACTCTTTCTCGTGGGTGTTTCATCTTAGGTCTTACATTTTCTTAAATTTATCCGATTAGGAATAAGTGAATAGTTAGGAAATTAATTTTAGTTTTTAATCAAATTAAACCAATAATAATTGTAAAATAGACAATAGTTTATGTTTAAGCTAGTACTTGTGTCGGTGTCTCTTTGGATCAACCTCGTTACCGCTATACTACCTAAATGATATATGCACTTGCCAGGGTAGAATTAGCCATCGAGCTTTATATATTGTGAAACTCCTAGTGTTGCCTCGTGGTAAACATCAAGTTTTTGATGCCATTTTTAGGGACACTTGTGTGCAATATTAGTGATATAATAGTAACTATTGATCTAATCTTTATGTTTATATTTGCTTAGTTTCATCTATTTTTGTTTGTTTTTTCTATTTTACCTTTTATTTATGTTTTTAGAAAAATTTCTCTATGGATGATTAGTACTATCAATAATGGAGTTCCTACCCAAATCAAGAATGGGGATATCCAGGAAATCATTATCACAATAATGGACACATCTATCAAGATGATTTCCCAAATGAATATGAATGGGGAGCATAAGAGAAGTCATTCCTTGAGCTTACAGTGGAACGATTCGTGGAGTCTATGGAGAATCGGGGGAACGAGGTGCTAAACAAAAGCAATCTATTGGAAAATACTTTCTCAACTCAATTTGAGGTAGATGCCACATTAGGGGATGATGTGCAAGAGCAAGAAGAGTGTAGGTTAGAAGAGATGTTTATAAAATTAGTGGAAGCTATTAATAGTAGATTTTAGAGCATAGAAATTTATGGCAAGTTGGGAAAATTTTGGAGTTTTTAAATTCCTCACTAAGAGATAATTTACCTAACTATGCTAATACCATTCTGGGAGATCAACAAAAGACCACTATTGCACGGTGGTTGTGGGATGATGATAATGATGAAGACTAGAATGGTAAGTAATATGACATGGATTAAGTGGGAACACATGTTGCAAATATCCCACTCACTTTTACTTTAACCCAAATTTCAAACATTGAACACCTTACCACACAATACTTTACACCACTACCACCCTTCTCACAGTGTTTAGTTATTGGAGAGATAAGTATGTAGTCTGTACTTATGATCTCTAAATTTTCTTTAGAGAGAGAAATATACTCTATGGAGGTGTTGGAATGACAATTAAGTACATTTGTGTGGACAATAAGAGATTTACAAATGGTGGATGAAGAAGTTATAATATTCATTATCTT